>PVIC010005025.1:0-59820 GCA_004025085.1 Thryonomys swinderianus
AAAATCACATAGAAAGGAATACCCAGTAGACCTACAGCAGATTTCTGAGTGGAAACTTTCTAAGCCAGAAGTAAATGGGATGATATAGCTAAAGCACTGGCGTGTCAATGAAGAGACCCATGTCCAGCAAAACTATCCTTCAGAAGTAAACAAAAAAGTCTTTCCCAGATAATCAGAAACCAATTACCACCATCAGACCAGGCCTATTAGAAATGCTTACAGGGCTGGAAGGTTAGCTCAGTGGTTCCGGCGCCTGCACAAGCACAAGGTCCTGAGTTCAATCCCCGGTAACCACATACAATGCTGGGCGTGGTGACTCTTGTCCACCAGCAATCAATACCACATACTACAGTGCTGGGCGTGGTGACTCACACCTGTAATCCCAGCACTCGGGAGGCAGAGACAGGAGGATTGCTGAGTTCGAGGCTTGCCTGGCCTACATAGTGAGCTTAGAGCCAGCCTGAACTACAAAGCGAGACCCTGTCTCAAAAAAAATAAATAAATAAATGCTTACAGAGTTCTACACCAGAAACACAGGATAATGGTGTTCCTACCTTCACAAAGATGTACAAATGTACAAAACTCATTAGAACAGATGCATTAATAAGAGAAGAAAATTAATACTGTGACAGAAAAACCATGACTGAGAGGAAGAGAGGAGCAAATAACATACAAAACAAATAGAAGACAACAAAACCATGGAGGACAATCACACACATCCATTATGAATATAAATGGATTAAAGTCACTAATCAAAAGATGCAGACTAGTCAAATGTATAAGCTCAATGTCAATGTACATGCTCTCTACAGTAAACTCACCTCACAGATAAATTATACACAAAGACTAAAAGAAAGTAAAAGATTGGGAAAGATATGCCATGAAAATGGAAAAAAAAAGCAAGCAGGAATAACTATACTCAGATAAAGCGTACTTAAATCTAAACTATAAAAAGAGATAAACATCATTGATAAAAGGTCAAACAAACATCATCACATTCAACACTGAGAATTTATACTTGTACATGACACATCTTGAATCTCATTTTTTCCCATTCCCCTGCCCTCCCTGAAACCCCCACCCCCTATATACATAAGCTTTGTTTCCATTTTTTTGTTTTTACCATTAATTTTTTTCTTTCCCCTTCTTTACTTTCCCCAACACCCCCCACCCCGCACCTGCCTTTTCTTTTCCCTTTGAACATTTTCTTCCTATTTCACAATACCTGTCGTACATTCTGGACCTCAAGTACACCTTCATATCTCATACTGGAGAAGCAATATGGCATTTACACATCTGTGTCTTATTTCACATATGAGTATGTCCTCCAGGTACATCCATTTCAGTATAAATGTCCCTAATTCATGTTGGAAAAAAACTCTGATAAATTTCTTTACAAAGGCATCACCACCATTATAAGAACAAAGAGAAAAAGAAAACCAATTACAACAAAAAATCAGAGAATTGAAATTATCCAATCTGAAACTTGTGCTCACCTGGGAAATGGTCTGGAGCAGAGGACAGTGGGAATCTGAAGAGCCGTGGGCAAGAGGGTCTGCACGGTCTCTCCTTCTCCTGGTGCCACAGACAGCTCCAGTCCTCAACTGAGAGTGTGTATCACATTGTTTATTTTGTGTTTTTTAATATTATACAGTGGTGAGGATTGTGTGGGGATGTTGGCCCATGGATTTAGCACGTTTTGATGAATTTCAAGTCCATTATTCCATCTCTTTCCTTCCCATGCTGATACAGTATTCCTCCATCTCCAGAAGTCTTCTCTCTTTTTTTAATTTATCTATCTATTTACTTATTTATTTGGTTGCTTATAGCAGAGAAATCTTGGACAGTTGACATTTTGACTCTCAATAATTTCATTTAGAGTAATGGCTTCTGGATCCATCCATTTTCCTGTGACTGATATATTTCATTCTACTTTATGGCTAAATAATACTCTATTGTGTACACATACCACATTTTTATCAATTCATCTGTTGATGGGCATGGAAGCTTTCTCCATCAATGTTACTATAATTTCCACTGTGATAAACACAGGTATGTATGTATTAGTATAATATGCAGTATTTAACTCTTTCAGGAACAGGCCAAGGAGTGGTACAGGTAGGGAAAATGGGATTTCTATATTTAGTCTGTTAAGGAAACTCTATATAGATTTCCATACTGGTTTTACTCATGTACATTCCCACTAACAATGTAAAACATTCCTGTTTCAACTGACTTCCTAGGATTCTTTGTTTTTTGTGTTCTTGATGGTAGCCATACTGACCAGGATGAGATAGAATTTCAATATAGTTTTAATTTCCATTTGTCTGATGGGTAAAGAAGTTGAACGCTGAACATTTTTTCATAAGCTTTTTGGCCTTTATAACTTTTTCTTTTGAGAAATATTTACTCAGTTCATCTGTCAACCTTTTATTGGATTAATTGTTTTAAGGAGGTTAATTTTTGTTAGTTGTGATACACACTGTCAGAAAAATAGCTAACCAATATTTTTTCCTATTCATTGGATTGGCTCTTCTTCACTCTACTAATTAATTGTTCCCTTTGTCATGCAAAAACTTTTAAACTTGATGTAGTCACCTTTGTTGATTCTTGATATCATTTCCTGTGCTTGTAGAGTCTTGCCCAAGAAGTCTTTACCTATGCACGTGGCTTCAAGTGCTCCTTTATGTTGTCTTTCAGAAGTTTTAATGTTTCTGGTTTTACATCTTTGATACATTCTTATAGTTTCAATTTTCTTCATGTAGTATCAAGTTTTTCAACACCACTTTTTAAGCAGACTATCTTTTCTCCAGCATACTTTTGGCCGCTCTGTCAAAAATCAGATGGCTGGGCTGGAGATTTAGCTCAGTGGTTCTGGCGCCTGCCTCACAAGCGCAAGATCCTGAGTTTGATCCCGATAACCACATATAACAATGCTGGGCATGGTGGCTCACACCCACCAGCAATCAATACCACAGACCACAGTGCCAGGTGTGGTGGCTCACACCTGTAATCCCAGCACTTGGGAGGCAGAGACAGGAGGATTGCTGAGTTCAAGGCTTGCTTGGCTACATAGTGAGCTCAGGGCCAGCCTGAACTACAAAGCGAGACCGTGTCTCAAAAAAAAAAAAAATATGTCAAATGGCTGGAGGTTCCTGAGTTGGAATCTGTGTCTTTTGTTCAGTCCCACTGCTCTACCTTTCTGTTTTGTGGCAGTATCATATGCTGTGCTGGTTACTATGGCTTTGCAGGATAACTTGAAGTCTGGAATAGTGACACCTCTAGCTTTCCTCTTCTTGGTCAGTGTTTCTTTGGTTATTCTGGGTCTTTTCTGATTCCACATGAAATTCAGGATTATTTTTCCTAGGTCTGTAAAGAATATTTTTGGTATTTTTTTAAGGACCACATTGAATTCGTAGATTATATGTGGTAACATGGCCATTTTTGGAATATCAGTTCTTCCAAACCATAAACAAAGGCCTTTCCATTTTCTAATGCACTAGTGGTATATCCTTGAATTACACAATGTTACAAAATCATTTGTTCAACTCTTTGCAGAAAAAGTAATAAAAATAATATGTTTGCTATGAATTCCTCTGAAGATATACCTGATATGCTACAAGAACAGTCTTTGCAAGAGCTTCCATTTTATATGTTATCTTTTAGGATATATAATGAGAAAGAAATTCTTTCAAAAGTTGGGATCCTTTTTTATTTGAAAATTAATTAGAAAGCCTACTATATGTCTTCTTTTTGTGTTTTGGCTGACATGAAAAAACAGAACTATTTCCCTGTCCCTCAGTAATCAGAAGCATTAATTTCACCTTCAACAAATACAGGTTCAGCCTCTTTTTCTTGGTTATATTTACTATCATACGTAATAAATATCTTTTGTTATTAATTAATTCATGTCTATTTTGGAAGTAGCTGGTGTACATATATGAAAGGAATCATATCATCACATCTTCATACTGAGAATTCCTAAAAATGTATTCTTAGGATCCTAAACATAACACTCTATGTTCCCATAGATAAAGTTGTGTCAAAAGCCACCATGTTAGCATTAGGGTATAGAAACCTTTATGGTCCACCTAAGAGTGACCTGTTTTAAGTTTTTGTCCCCACTCAATATGAATTTATTTCTTTTATCCATTTCCAGAGCACCTTTAAAATGACAGATAAATGAACACATAATGTGTATTAAGAATAATATATTTAATACTAAAAATATTGAAACAACATGCTTACCACATCTACTTAACTCAGAAAGCTATATGGTATATTGTGAGTTATTTTAATAGAATGATTTGAAGCTATTATAGAAATATGTTAATGTTTATAACTTTTCATGGCAGATTCTAGAAAAAAAAGATTCAACACATGAACATTTCAAAATTGTGTCACTTGTTTAACTCTATCTATAAGAACTAATCATGAATAGTGTGTGAGCAGGTATGCTATGTGTTTTAAATACTGGCCCAATAAGCTTCAAGCAATTTCATGTAACCAGTGAGTGTCAGAGAGATACTGCCTCTGACGTGGTGTAGAAGACCTTCCAGGCAGGCTAGTGTCCACCCTGAAGTCAGAGTGTAGGCACTAGTTGAATACACTCATTCAACTGCACATTAGTAACAACACCTGAAGGGTTTGCTGTGCCCTGTTTATAATTTTAGAGCCAAATAAATGACACCCTTTGTGCCCTGCAGAGCCTTCCATTCTTCACAAGCTGCTTTAACTTAAAATGTTGCAGCCTCTCCTTCCTGCTTGATGTTTGTTTCCCTGAAATCAACGGACTGCTTCAGTGTTAGCTACGCCCAAGAGAGGTGCTGACCATCCTATAGCCTGTGACTTATTGACCGGTTTCTCTTAAATGCTTCCCCTTGGAGAAAGCTAGCTTTCTCTCTGCCGTTGTCCTTACCTGAACAAGTTATTACAAAAGTTAAATATGGGAAACTATGGATGATTTTTCTTTTCCAGAGAGAAAAAAAGCAGCCTCTTTCAACAAATGTTAGCTCTCCTGAGAAAGTAAACTCCCAGACCCATATGCTTCCTGTGTGGTTTCACCGAACACTAAAGGATCATTTAGAGCAAAAAAATATCTCTGACAATAGAAATACCAATTAAATATTTTTTATTCTTTCTACCCTGACATTTGCTGTTAACTCTTAAACCCTATGTAGGCATTGCTTAACTATTTAAAGTGCAATTAACTGGACCATCCAAAACTGTTGAAAATGTAAAATATGGCAAAAAAAGAGAAATGCTAGACCTAAGAGAACTAAGGAAAACATAATACTATTACCTTTATTAGAGGGAGAGTGTTTATAAATGAAAGAAAAACATTTAAACCTGTTAAGAGGTGGGCTATGAGGAGAAAGGGTAAGAAACAGGCAACAGGAACTACTACTATGGGAAAGAAATGCCACACTTGATCTTAGCTCAAAGGCCAAGAAGCAGTAAGAAATGTCGTGTTGGAATTTGTAAGCTTGTCATGAAACATGAAGATAGAAGGCCTTCTGAAATGCTGACTTTAAAAAAAACTTCAAATTAATGAAGACTAAATTAATGGAAGAGTTAAAAAACAGACTGTAAGTGAAGCATGTAATACCACTTTTCCCCACTATGCTTTTAGTAAGTGTATTAAATTAACTTGCAGTAAGTATATTAAATAAAATACATATACTGCAGGTCTAAATTGAATTATGCCACAGAAAAAAGAATAATAAACATGATTGGGAAGTACAACCATTTTTCAGCTACTGAAAAGATATAGCTTATTTTAATCTAGAGTTTTTTAAAGTATGGCTTTTTTTTTTTTGAGATAGGGTCTCGCTTTGTAGTTCAGGCTGGCTCTGAGCTCACTATGTAGTCCAGGCAAGCCTCGAACTCAGCAATCCTCCTGTCTCTGCCTCCCGAGTGCTGGGATGACAGGCGTGAGCCACCATGCCCGGCACTGTGGTATGTGGTATTGATTATTGGTGGGCGTGAGTCTCCACACCCAGCATTGTATGTGGTTACTGGGGATCGAACTCAGGACCTTGTGCTTGTGAGGCAGGCGCCGGAACTGGAGCTTACCCTCCGGCCCAAGTATGGCATTTTTTAAAGGATATACTTGATGTTCATCTGTCTGTAAGAGCCAATAGTGAAACAAAGAAACCCTTAATTAGAATCATATGCAATATTTTGTCCAATTGTTAATTTCAGTGTTCTGGAAAATATGCACCTTCAACTTGAAGTCATCTTTATACGTGATTGTCAAGCTAACGTTCAGCATTCTAACTTTTAACAATTTGTTCTACTTGAGGAGAAAAAGGCATGCTAAATGACAATCAAATTTTTAAAACATTCATCAGAGCAATAAAACTCTTCACATCATGCCATTGAGGCCATTAGACTCCATCTCTCTCTCAGATATGGATACAAAGAGGCTTGCTCCTGCAGTACCTCAAAGATCAGTCAACCTGAAAGACTGCCTCACAAAAGTCAGGCAGCTGAGTGATTTTGTCAGGTTCGCATATATCCCATTACCTAATCCATTACATCCCTGTAAGAAGGGTTTTATGATTTGGCCCAGGTTCAGGTAAGAAGATGGAGTCTGGTACAGTTTAAATTCACATGTCACGAAGCTGGCAAAACGAAGGAGTCAGAAGACAAAGGGAAAGAAAAGTAAGAAGGAGCAAACGGAGGACAGCGGGGGAGAAGGGGGGAGGGCAAAGGAAAAGCTGTTCAACTGAAGAGCCTATGTACTTCCCAGTACACTTTCTAGAATTTGTCTCAAGATCTTCCAGTACCAAGACAGAAATATCTAGAGCTGGCAGAATGCAGGGAGTCTGTCTATGAGGCCACTCATTATGGAAACTAAAATAATTCACTATGGGCAGATTTTTAAAATAGAGAGAGATACATGCTATTGAGTCATATTGTTTCACAGGGCCAGAGACACTCTCAGTACATAAATAATAGTGCTTCATCTGTGTCCCCTTTGGGTACTTTTCTCACATAGATGACTGCTCCCAGATCACAAGAACAGCATTAACCTGTTATTTTAAACTAAGCATCTATAAGAAGTAACAAAGTATATCATTGAAAATTAGGGAATCTCTTAAATGTCTCAGGAGATGGCCAAGGCATTTTGCCCATTTAGTTTCCCTTTGTGTTCTAAACACCATCAATCCTCTACAAGCAGAAACCTGAAATAAAAGCATGGGCCACAGAAAATGTACGAAGAAGTGACCCTCCCTTTGCATATACCACATAGACTTCACAGAGTTATTGATGGCACAAATTCTCCACCATTCAAGGGAATGATTAATAAAACCGTGAGTGGGAGGATGAGCACACTGCTTCACAATGACACATCACATGATGAGTATATCTTCTTTGGAGGGGAGCAAAAGGAGTCAGAACTACACCCTTGAGGGCAGCAAGCTCAGATTTGAAGTGAGATACACACGCAAAGAAGTGTCATCCACGCCACGCTTGTGCTGGACACTATCAGCATTCAAAGAGGAATGATGTCCAAATTGTGACCTGATAGAAACTCCTTACTTCTAAGAGACAAAAATTCAGACTATTCAATTGTACAACCCAATGTGTGTCATTGTGAATTTATAACAATTTGGGGGAAGTACAATAATGCTGAAACAAATTTGCCTACAGCTTTTGATTCAATTACCCAGTGGTAATATGTTGTAAAGTAGTATAGTGGTATGTCGTGGAATATTCTGTACAAAGAAGAGAGTGAGAAAAGAAACTGAAAATGCAAAAGCTCCAAGATGGAATGACAGCCTGTCCTGAGGGGTGAGAACTTCAGAGAGCGTGGGAGAGGAGCACAGAGTGATGATGACAGACACGGAGACAAGTGTCTCCCCCGAAGTCATCCGAATCCAACCCCTGGCCTCGGGCATCTTTCCACGGCTCTGAAGTCACATTCTAGCACAGTGGCTCTCACATTAAGAAAACATGAAGTTCATGAGGATTAAGTAAATTCAAAGATCAAGCAATATAGACTTTAAGCAAAACATGTTTACTTTCATATGTGCACATAAAACTTAGTTTTAGTGTTTTGAGTCTCTTGTTATCAGAGATGCTAACCAGAGGACCTGAGGTTGGCCTGAGAATCTGCCTTCCCGCAACCAAAGAGCCAAAGTGCTGATGACTGCGCAGCACTTCCGCACACCTCGTCCTACAGCTCCCAGACCAAGGTAGCTCCCCCGAGCTCCCACAGCTGCGTGGCTCCCTCCAGGGAGCTAGGCGAACAGTACGGTTCCTAGCATTCCGCCGAAGCGTCATCACTGTCCACTAGGACTAGGTTCCAGGGCTTTGGAAACAATGCTAAGGCTTGGAAAATGTTTCCACTATGTTTAGACCAGTAATCCTCCAATTTCATTATATGTAAGAATCACTTAGGGAGACGTGCTTAGAACTACAGGCATTCCATTACCCATCTGCAGCTTTGCGGAGTCAGTAGGACCCCATAAAGCCCTGCGCTTTTAATGTCACACCTCAGTGAGTCAGGTACAAATGATAATCTAAACACTAAAATATCATTTCTCCAATACCATCCTTACCATCCTTCCACAATGTTACTATTCCCTTCAACTGCTTGTAAGAAATCTTATCTGATCTACAGCAGGTCCACCCTGACTTACTTTAAGCCTCATATAGCTATACACTGTACACAATAAAATCCACAAGTCAGACAGGCAGGCAGTGGGTAAATTAATCTACTTTGATTATCTTTTACCTCCATATGATCATTGCTTAATATATGAATACTTTGCTTCTTTAGCATTATGCTTACCTATTTAATGAGTCATTATCTTGATCATTGCCCTATAAGATTTTCAAGCAATTCATTTGGGAAATGTTTTCATTTATTACATTTGCTTCACAGTGAATCGTGATCTCTAGTCAATTAGAGATTCGTTTCATTTGGGTGAATGGGTATCAAGCAACACAAGCCAATATTTAGAACCAGAATTCTCAATTAGGGTTTATAAAACAAAACAAAAACTGAATGCACACTGTAATAACTCAATTGTAAAGAAGTTTACAACATAATTAAATTGCTGTCTGCTCTGCAGTGACATATAATAAAGGTTAGAATTGTTATTAGTAAAACTTGAGTTTATTATTACTCTGCTAACTGAGAAGCCAATTTTAGAGTATATCTTACTGAAAAGGTATCATTTATTAGCTCAAAAGTTGATGTCATAAATGACTCAGACTCAGAACCTGAGTTGTGCACCCGCTGCAGATGTGGGGATATTGGGGTGAGCATAAAGGTGATAGGACAGCGGGGCCCAGAGTTCTGTCTTCTCCCAGGGGCTCCAGGTACGTCACAGATGAAACTCACCCCCACTGGGATGAACCAGGAAAGGAATAATCACGTCCGTCTTGTTCACTCCTCTGCTCGGTAACTGCATTAAGTCTGACGTATTTTAAGTATGTGATAAAGGAGGACCTGTCAAACCCTCCCCTAGAGACAGCAGAGGAACTGAGTGAGCGTCATTGAGTCTCCCGAAGAATGTCCCTGGTGCGAGAGGCGCTCACGTGCCTCCTCTAGCAGAGTCTGATACATCCGGGAGGTTCAAGAACAAGCAGGGAACGGAGAACTCAAGGTGTGAATCATCGTGCAGATCACTCTCCAGCTTACAGTCTCAGCAAATCTAAATTTCATTTACACTGAATTTCAGGAGAATAACTATATGCCAACTATGACCTTAAAAAATTTATTTTTGAGGACTGGGGATTTAGCTCAAGTGATACCATGCCACCTGGGACTCACAAGGGCCTGAGTTCAATCCCCAGTACAACAACAACAACAAAAAAAAAAAGTTCATTTTTGAAATTCTACTTATAAATGTGATTTTTACTAACACATAACATTTTTCCCACTCTTCCAAAAGCAGTTAGAATATTAATATGATAACTTCAAAATTTTTATAGGTCTTAAGATTTGTCTCTTTTTACTTGTCATAGGAGTATATTTTGTAAGCCTTAACTAAAGTGATCTGTGCCATTTTTATTAAAGTAGCCAGAAAACTTAAAAAACAGGTATACTAAACTTTTAAAAACAAGTTGAATAAAAATAATATGTTAGAAGTTGTCTTTGTTCAGGCTGCTAGATTAAAATACCATATGTTGTATAGTTTATAAACAAGAGAAACACAGAACTCACAGCTCTGGACAGTGGGAAGTCTAAGAACAAGGAACTAGAAGACCTGGCATCAGATGAACATGTGTGTGTGTGTGTGTGTGTGTGTGTGTGTGTGTGTGTGTGTGTGTGTGTGTGTGTGTATGTCCTAGAGTTTATCTTCTGGCTTCATCCTCAAGGGCACAGCAGTGAGCAAGTTCCCAAGAAACTCAGTTACAGGGTATTAATTTTATTGCTCATGGACCTAATCTTTTCAAAAGACTCATCTCCTAATAGCCCCACCTAGAAGGTCCAGATTTTAACATATTAATTTTGGAGGGATGCAAACATTGAAATTATTTCAGTGGTTAAAAATTTTTTTTCAAAAGCAAGTAAACAAAAACTAAATAATGAGGCCAGGCATATAGTTCAGGGGTTGAGCATGGGCGTAATGTATATGAAATCCTGAGTTCAAATCCCAGGACTAAAAATGCCTCGATACCTGTATTTACAGAGAGTTAATTCAGTAAAATTATAAACTGGAATATTGGGCATTATTTATAAAATGCTTTTCAGTGTATGTGAAATGAAAAGTGTATATTAGCCCTGCTTTATGAGTCCATTATTCTCATGTTTCTCTTCCTTAAGATTTTAAGAGGATATAAAAACTTCCTTGATTTTGCTCTGAACCTAGACTATCCTGAGTTCTTCTGTGGCCCTTTAAAAGCAGGCAGAAATGGCGGTTACCCCAAGCCTGCAACCTTAAAGTTAGAAACTCCCGGGCAAGCTCTTCTCTCCCCATACCGAATGATCTCCTCACCCTCACACCTGCTTCGCAGACATACCAGGGTAAACAACTAATTTTTATAATTTTCTCAGCGAATATGAGAAATAATAATAATATTATAACAAGATATTTAAAGGGCACATTAATCCTACACCTTATATCATATATAGAAAAAAATGAATAGATCTACATAATAAAATTTGAATTTAAATGTGGGTAAAATTTAAGGCTAGAACAGTCTACACAAGCCTGATTGAGATAAACTTCATATGAAAATGCCTAGATTTCTAAAAGAGTACTACTCACTATGATTTTTCCTTGCCTTGCATGGCTTTAATAATTAGGGCAACCTCTGATTTTATTTATAAATATTTAATCATTTGCTCTTAGATTAAAAAAATAGAAAGAATTTTCTTAATGAGTCATTGTATATTAAGAATGGATGCTACATTTGAATCTTTCAACCAGAACAGTAGAAAAGGCAACTCAACAGTTGCTTTAAAAAATAATCACTGAGAATCAGAGATTTAGCTCAGTGGTTCCAGCACCTGACTAGCACACACAAGGTCGACAGTTCGATCCCTGGTAACCACATACAACAATACCAGGTGTGGTGACTCACGCCCACCAGCAATCAGTACCACACACCACAGTGCCAGATGTGGTAGCTATGCCTGTAATCCCAGCACTCAGGAGGCAGAGGCAGGAGGATTGCTGAGTTTGAGGGTTTTCTGGACTACATAGTGAGCTCAGAGTCAGCCAGAACTACAAAGCAAGACCTTGTCTCAAAAAAAAAAAAAATCATTGACCAAAAATTATCAAAGCATTCAAATATAGTAAATCTCTATTATCAATGACTTTGTGGGAGAAAGTTCAATACCAGCTCTCATGTTCTTAAAAATATATTTCTCTGCTGGGCATGGTGGCTCACGCCTGTAATCCCAGCACTCAGGAGGCAGAGGCAGGAGGATTGCTGAGTTCGAGGCTTGCCTGGGCTATATAATGAGCTCAGGGCCAGCCTGAACTACAAAGTGACTTTTGAAAGAGATAAGATGAATAAAGGTTTTTACTCTTTTGGTCAGATCTTTTATGATTCTTATCTAAAAGACATGTAATGTAAACAACACAACTTCTAGCATAATTAACTAGCTTATTATATTCCAAAACATTGTTATGGATCATTTCACCCTGGGCTCAAAAAGCACAACAAGCCTTGTGGGTTAGAAGAGGATATTATGGCACCTTTCTGGGGCTCATAGCTAGTGAAGATAAAAAAGTAATAGCTTGTTAAAAGCAAGTGGCAGATCGCTATCATTTAACCTTTTAAAGATATGTATTAATCATTTGCTCTACTCACAGCATTGTGTTACATCCTCTGTAAGAATCAAAGAAATAAATAAGTAATCTTGGCCTTCCATAGACTCATTAATTTCTACTTGACTTTATTCTTTCTTTCTTCTGATACATATGGCCTCCCAATAATGCAAATGTGAAGGATGAGATACTTTTAATTCTTTTTTTTTTTTTTTTTTTTTTGGCGGTACTGGGGATCGAACTCGGGCCCTTGTGCGTCCAAGGTTGGCGCGGTACCTCTTGAGCTAAATCCCCAGCGGGATGAGATACTTTTGACAAATTTTTATATAAGTAACATTTGATTTTTAATAATGTAGTAATACAGTAATATTTCATATTCCATTTGGATAAAACCATTTTAAACCAATAAAATCTAAACACTATGACAAATAGAAGTAAAAGTCTCACACGTGTGTATATCAAGGAACACATTCATTGAGATGATCAGAAAGACCAGGCCTTAAGAAATAATGAATCATATGATTAAATGTCCTATGTATAAGTAAATGTCCCACCATATAATTAAATGTCCCATCAAAAAGACTAGCAGCCAGCAGTTTACCACAGGACATTCACATTCAAAGATGACATTTAATAAATCACTATGGGATACCTTTTAGAAAATTGTGATTATCCTTTGTTTTAATTTAGTGTGCTAAGGAATAACTGTACATGACACTTCATTCCTATAAGCAATACTATTTTGAATTGTTTGTAATTTCTCTCACAAAGTCTATGAATGGAAATATAGCCTGTTCAGTGTTCATTTGAGTAAAATTAAATTCAAGCTTTGACAAAGTATTGCATGTTTCCTCCTAAGAGATCTATGCTGCTTTTCCTAATGTAACAGTGATCAAAAGCTTTCCAAAGAACAATCTTACTTTTTAAGAATAAGATGCTTGGGCCAGAGGGTTAGCTCAGTGGTTCTGGCGCCTGCCTCGCAAGCGCAAGTTCCTGAATTTGATCCCCGGTAACCACATACAATGCTGGGCGTGGTGGCTCATGCCTATAATCCCAGCACTCGAGAGGCAGAGACAAGAGGATTGCTAAGTTCACGGCGGCTTGCCTGGGCTCCATAGTGAGCTCAGGGCCAGCCTGAACTACAAAGTGAGACCCTGTCTCAAAAAAAAAAAAAAAGAATAAGATGCTTTCTCCTAAAAATAAATTAACTATTTCCTTTGAAATATTCATCCAGTAAATGATATCCTCACTGACAATTTTTCACAACTACAGTAGTGTCCAGTTCTTCCACTGAAGTGGCAAAAAGACCCTACCTCATTCATAGACTCACCATCTATCTTCACTACTCCTAAGACATTTAAGAATATCTTGGGATGGAAATAAAATACTAGAACAAAAGATAGGAAAACACGCAAAACTGAGTTTGGAAAAAATCTCTAAAAAGTCCAACTTCTGAAAGTTAATATTTGACATCTCACTCAAGTTGGAGAGGATAAAACCTGGCTTCACATTCCATGTACAGTTATAAGCATATCTAATCACATAGGAAAGTGAATTGATATTACTAGAAAAAGTAAGAGAGGCTCATTTTCTATATCTGTGATTACCTGCTATGCACCTAAGAATAGAAACTTTATTGATTATGCTTTCTTTTTTTAATTTGCAGTGAGCGACCTAGTAGTTGAGTACTACAGAGTAGCTTTCAGTTCTAGAAGGATAAAGTCTCACTACTCTTCATCTGAAACTTCTAATTCAAATGTCTTTACTGGAAGATTACTCTGCCTTGATAATTTAGTTTGGAAGTTTAGTTTACAAATTTCTGGAGGTGGCTGTAGTGTAGGTGGGTTTTGGTTCTGTTAGATCTGTGTGCTCCTCAGCTTTCCGCTACTGTAATAAGTAGAACTGAGATGAAAGCTGTCTTTTGGTTCAGTTTTCAGTCTTGTTCATTCAGCAGGGTGGGAGGATGAGGGGAATTAAAACTGCTCACCTCAGGCAGGAAGCAAATGAAAGAAGCGGAAAGAGGGGCTGACACCCTCGTGTCCTCTCAAGCCCCCCGAAAGGACTGAAGAACTCTCACGAGGTCCCTCTCCCAAAGGCTCCACCCCTCCCAGCAGACCCATACTGAGTATCAAGCCTTTAACTCACAGACCTTTGGGGGACACTTCATACCCAAAGCACCGCAGTTAGGTATATCAGAAACAAGGGTGCAGTTACCTGGTTCCTGCGGCCACTTACATAACTCATCCTAATTGTTTAATTTGCAAAAGAAAGTAATTGAAAATTCCAAGACTCGTTCTCATCTAACATCCAGAATAGCACGTGGGTTTCCACTCATCTGACCACCGAGCTGTGGGTACTGGCTGCTGAGAGCCATGTTGAGTGTTACTGGGGACTGTGTCTGGCCTCGGCCGTGCTGAGCCAGTTTTCTAGCAGTTACACCTGCTGAGGTGGGAAGCATCGGGTCCTTCATCAGGCCCGTGAAGACATTGCTTCAAATGATGTAAATTTATTAGTTGAACAAACTCACTGAGAAACACAAGTCCTCTTTTTATACTTTGATGTGTATTTTGAAAGTTTATGTCCCTCAAATTCTAAATACTTTTCTACAAGTTCATAGCCTACTATTTGAAAAACAAAGAATAAGAGACAAGGCAGTAGCTGATGCATAAAAAATGCATAGAAACAAAATTAAATCAATCAGACATTTAAAATATAAGTATATCAAAAACAAATTTATTGATACAAAACTATCGATAGGTTATAGACTACTGGAATTAGGATGATGCCAAACTAATCATTCACATAAAGTGGTTTAGTAATCCCACGGCCTTAACCCAGCATCACACATTCTAGCTTCAACTACCTCTGAAGAACAAACTCCCACCTCATCTGCATGAGGCATGAGGGGACATCTAAACACAGCCCATAACATTCTCACGCTGCCCCCCCCCAAGACTCATGCATATCGCTCTATGCAGAAAAAAGCATTTACTCCATGTCTAAGAGCTGCCAAAACCCTGACAGTTTTGGCACTGTTGAAAAGCCTGAGTCTAAATCCTCTGGGATTTAAAGTAAACTCTTAGTTGCAGCCCCCTGTCGAAATGAAAAGAAATTTAAACACCTCTAACATTCAATGGCATGAGACAGACATTTCCATTCCAAAAGTTACAATCAAGGGCAGACCAAGCAATGGGACCAAAGCAAGTCCAAACTCCAGCAAAGCAAACATTAAGTCCCACAGTTCCACTTCCAGCATCCAAAACAATCTGTGGCAAGTTGTCAACTCCACATGGGGTGGGTGACTCCTCCCCCGCAGCAGTGAGTCCCTTTTGCACTGGCTCTGCCCCCACCTTCCCAATTTCCTCAGACAATCCCTGCTTCTGTCTTCTCCAAATCCTGGCACCTCCACTGCACCTGTGGCTTCACACTCCCTGCTTCACGCACTGCTCTCTCAGGGGAACCCTGCCTGGTCTCCCAGGTCTTCTTCTGAAGTTTGGGTGGATGCCTTCCTGATCCCACAGCTCTTGAATCCTGCCCATGCCTAAAACCAGCACTGTGTGGATGATGCCAAGGTGTGCTGCCAGCTGGAGCAGTACTCGCCAGTCTTTCCTCCCTCTTACCTATAGAGGTCCAGTGCCTATGAGTCAAATCCCAAGCAACAATTTCCCTAAGTCGCCATTTTGGAACAACTTCCCTGGGCCATTTACATTGTGGAACAACGGTACTCTGGGCCTTTCTTCTCCAACTAAAACTTTTCACTTTTACAACTCAGAGACTGCAAAGGATAGAGTCCTGCTGCTTCCTGTGATGCTCTCAAGCTATCTTTTCTCTTCTCCTGTTTCTTCTGTACAGTCAAGATCTCTACTCTTTCTTCAGTCCTCAGCTTTACCAGAGCTTTCTTTCTGACCAAACTCAAAATATTTTAAATCATTCTGCTGGCATCTTCATGTTTAACTCTCCACATAGATCTGGCTAAAAGCCCCAAATAGTAGTCATGCCACTGCCTCAATATTCAACTGCCTTGAAATTTCTTCTGCAAGATTAATTAGTCTACTACCCCTACTCTCAGTGTCAGGCAAAGTCTCTGAACAAGATGAACTTTCTTCCAAGCCATAATACACATCATCTAGAGTCCAACAGCCAATGTGGTCCTTCCTACCGAAAACTTCCTGAGCCTGGTCTTTACCAGCCTTCTGGTCTTCTGAGTCTGATCAGAGTCTCCCATACAGAACAGCCTAGAGTGTTCCAGCTCTGCTTCTGCAGCCTACACCTCTAAACTTTTCTTAACTCTTCCCTTTCCCACAAGCCAGTTCCAAAGGCTCTTGAGCTGCACGGCCAGGTAATATCACAGCTACCAAAGTTCCGTGTTAGTTACTTTTCTCTTGTTGAGGAGACAAAATACTCAACATCCAAAATTACAAGGTAAGCGGTTTATTTGGCTTACATTTCATACAGGTTTCAGTCCATACTCAGCTACCTCTGAGCCTGGGATGGCAAACAAGGATCACAGAGGAGAAGCAACATGGAGCCTACGAGGCATCAGAGGTAACAAGAGAGCATCTCTCTGACCCTTCTGTCTTCTACAGACTCCTGGGATTCGGGCAATGCTGAATTAGTCACTCACATAGTGGATCAGTCATCACACGCCCTTATCCCCAGCACCATACACTGAGACTCAACTACCTTGGAAAAAGAAAGTCCCACCTCATCTTCATGAGGCTTGGGGAGGACATCTAAATATACACCATGACACTGGTGGCCATGCTTTTATTTTTATCTGCCCTTACGGAGTTTTTAGATAAAATACTACTGTGGCATTATGTAATGCAACATTGCTTTTATTAAAAATTAACTATATAAATACTAGGTACAGGAAAAGTAAGATTAGAAAATTGTAAATAAACTTTTGCAATATTTTTTCCTTAGTAAAACCTGTATCAAAAGATATAATTTCAACTAAATAAACTGCAAATCCAGAAAATTGTGTTGATCTCATTTATAGTAGTGATGGGATAGAAAACAAGTTGTTTTTTTCTTTTTAATCTGTGGAGGCTATGCCCAGCTAATTACTAATCTTATTTCCATTAAAGTAGGGCCAGTATGCTATTCCAATGGTTATGAATTACCATTTACTTTGTTGCAGGGTTCCAACTGGGCAAATAATAACTGCAAATATCACTAGAGAAAGATGTGAGAATGAAGGGGATAGAAGAGGAAACCACCCAAAGATAGATATGCAAAATGTTGAGTGCTTATAAATCTCAGTTCTGGGGTAACCACAAGAACAACAGCAACGTTTATTGTGTTTATCTCATTATGAGATATCCTGAAAAATAATTCCATTCATTATTCCCTTAACTCTTATGCAACAGAGTAGCATGCAACACACAAGACTGTCCTAGAAGGATCCATTCTTGGGTTCATTAACCTGGCTGCTTGCCAACCAGCAATCACCATGAGGTCGCTTCTCCCTGAAAACATTAATTCTGCAGATACTAACACCAGATACACAGAGAGATCTACCAAGGAATCCTTAGAAATTTACCCAACACTGTGTGATGTCCTGATAATACTTCCATTCATTCTCCATGCTTACAGTTTTCCCTCATAACCTACTCTTCCACAATTAAAGTGCCATCATCACTTATTTTGCTACATGGAAAATCAAATATAAACCCAACTTTGTACAGTAATAATTGTTGAAGTGACCAATACTCAAACTTGACACCAAAAGAACCCTCACTGTATGGCTTCTCAGCCACATGATGATAGGCATAAAAGTGGTTGGAGTTACTAGAAAAGGCCTAGAAATGGAAAAAAAGAAATGAAACAATGGTATGGGTCTAAGAAAAAAATCATTTGAGTCATAGCATGGAATCATTTTTGAGCCCCCAAAAGTAGTCAGGCTGTTTATTCTCATTACCCAAGAAAGCATATACTAAAGCAGAGCCAGCAATCTATCAAAGGATCTATAGACTCCCCAAAACAGCTTTACTCTCTGTGTGTGCACTGGCAGACAGAGAGTGACAGGGATGGGGAGAAATAGAGAGAGACAGAGACAGAGACAGAGACAGAGAGACAGAGACAGAGGCAGAGAGATTGAGAGAAGAGAGGGGAAACTCAGTGGACTTTACTAATCAACTGTAGGACACCTGGAGGGTATTGTTTTAAATTTTTAAATTAAAACAAAACTTGAAAATAGGATTATCTTGCTAGAAGCATAAAAATAAGAAAGGTAAACAAGACAATTACATAAGGAGAAGTATGGAAATACCTTCGAATTGTTTGTGAATAAAAATGGTGTGCATTGTTACTCTTAGGAACAAGCTATTTCCAAAAGCAGGAACCAAATATATAAAAAAATAATTAGAAGGCAAATAAAGGTACATCACAGAAATACTGAGGTGAGTCACTGAACCTATGGTAACAAAGGCAGTGTAACTGAACAAGCGTGTTCAGCATTCTCTTTGTTGCTAAGGAAGAAAGAAGCACAGAGTATGTACGTGCATTTTAGATCTGTAGGAGAAAATACACTATCCTTGAAAACTTGCAATGCAATAAGTATTGCTGATCTAAAAAGCATAAAAGCTCCTCTTAAAGAAAACTGATCTGTTACTAATTACTTATGTTCAATACCTGACCTGAGTAGAAAGAGGTGAAGTCCCCCGAAAATATACTTCCAGGGCATTTGAAAATTCTACTCATTGACATCCACATTTTTTACATTGCGCAGATTGTAACATGATCTAAAATCCTGACCCACTCACATCTATTAATAACTACACTCCTCAGATTTTATGATCCAGGATATTAGCCCTATTATGGCTAAATATGGATAAACAATACCAAAGCACTTCTTGTACAATAGAATATTTCTAATTATAACATTTGCCTCATACATACAAACCTGTGGTTCCTGAAATAACAAATTTTTTTCCCAATTTTCCTTCATGCTATTTGTTTCTTGCCAGGTTCATCATCTGTATTAATAGCCCCCAAAGGTAGGTTCAAGACCAATTTTCTTCTCAACAGCCGTACACTGTGTGTCCTTATTTTATTATGGAAAAAATAACCTCATGTTTTTAACATCTGGTGCTCCTTCTAAAAAATGTCAGAGAGGGGCCCAGAAAAAAATCATAAATCAGAGACAGTGACACAGTAACCTAAGCTCACAGAGTGAAGCGGCCTTTGCTCACCAGTGTGAAAAGCTCACAATCTGAAGAGATGTAACTATTTCGTATATAGTTAATAAGATTTAATTTCTATTATAATTAGAAAGAAAATAATACCAATACAGTAATAGTTAAGCCCCTTCTTCTGAAGGGAATATCAATGAACCCGTTCAACTGCAGAACTTATAGCAAACTGGGTTTTGTTTTGTTTTGTTTTGTTTTTTTGAGACAGGGTCTCGCTTTGTAGTTCAGGCTGGCCCTGAACTCACTGTGTAGCCTAGGCAAGCCTCAAACTCAGCAGTCCTCCTGTCTCTGCCTCCCGAGTGCTGGGATTACAGGCGTGAGCCACCATGCCCGGCACTGTGTTATGTGGTATTGATTGCTGGTAGGCGTGAGTCACCACGCCCAGCATTCTATGTGATTACCGGGATCGAACTCAGGACCTTGCGCTTACGAGGTAGGCGCTGGAACCACTGAGCTAAATCTCCGGCCCGGCAAACTGTTTTGAGAAAGGATTTAACCAATGGATATGAGGATGAGGTAAAGAAAGACCAAATTGTTATGAAGTAACAAAGTTTTAAATTTAAATGAGTAGGGGCCAGAGATTTAGCTCAGGGGCTGTGGTGCCTGCCTAGCAAGCCCAAGGTCCCTGATTCGATCCCCAGTAACCTCATACAACAATACCGGGCGTGGAGACTCACACCCACCAGCAATCAGTACCACACACTACAATGCCAGGCGTGTAATCCCAGCACTCGGGAGGCAGAGGCAGGAGGATTGCTGAGTTTAAGGCTTCCCTGTGTTACGTAGTGAGCTCAGGGCCAGCCTGAACTACAAAGTGAAACCCTGCCTCAAAAACAAAAAAAAATTAAATGAGTAACCCACAGAAAGAGTCAAAGTCTTGCAACAGAGGATACCAGGAGACATGAGGAGATAAAGAAATCAGAAAATCAGGAAAAGAGTGACAATGGTGTGAAGAGAAAACACTGTAGAAGTGGATTTTCAGAGAATTTTTAAAGTGATGGTTAACATGAATATTCAATTTATTTAAATAAGTAGGATTTACATATTTGACAATGAGAACAATCTAAAGCAACTATGCATGATCAACATCTTACCTGTCCTCTTGACAGGTCTAACCCTTCTCAAGTAATAATCTATAACCTAATTTTTTGAGAGTTCTTCTAGAGATAATTTAAACATATATGAATACACTCCATTATACAAAATGTAGTATATTATGAAAAGGCTGCTGAATCTTGATTATGACTTCCGATATGTTTTATGGAACTTTCTATGTTGGTAAAGTCTCTTTTTTTCATAGTTGTGCACTAATGTACTTTATGGAAGTGACATGACTTATTTAACAATATTCGATGGATGGAAACATGTCCAGGCCTTTCCAATTTCACAAAATGCTTCACCGAATGTGTCTGTGTAAGTGACATATGTGCCAATATTTCCTTAGGACCCTCTTCTCAATGTGCAATTGCTCGATTGAACTGTGTATATCTTTACAGTTTTGATGGCTAGAGTTATGATCCATATGCTTTCCATTACTCTGAGCCTCAGAAAAACTCTAGAATACATGGTTGAGTTCATCCTTTTATGGGAAATTAAGTAATACAACAAGAAAAAGAACTGGTGGTTTGATCCTTCCTGAGTGAGTCCAAAATGTCAGTAACCCATGAAGCGAAGCAGAAACACACAGGGGCCAGTGAAGCCTGCAGGTGCGGCTGGAGCCCCGCAAAGCAGCTTCAGCATCAGCTGAGGCCAGGAGAGGTGGGAAAACAATGGCCTCCTCTACGAATATTCTAGATGAGGTTGACTCTCGAAGGATTACACATACTTTCTGTTTAAGGAATACATTAAAATAATCTTCAGATATGAATTTATTAAGATTGGCATGTTTAAGAATTCCTTAACGCATGGAAACTTCCATTCTGGCTACACATCTTCACAGAAACATAATTCATCCCCAAGTGAACTTAGCCCAGAACATGATTTTAAATGGCAGCAAACATTTACTTTCATGTGTGATACGTATGAAGCCATGGGTTACTGTAATCACTAACATTGACAGTCTGTGGGTGTTTTCTTAGTAGGATGCTGGTTTTATAAACAACATTCAAAAAGTCAAAATCACTATGGGTACAGTAATAAAGATCTACATAGAAAATCCTAACACAGTTCCTTGGAAAAAGAAATTGCAGAAGTACTATTAGGTCAAAAATGTTTTAACTTTAGGATGCAGAATACGATTAAAACTATAGTAATCTTTCTGAGCTTACTTTTGTACTTGAAGGAAAAATAATAGCTAGAATTTTAAGCAAAACACCTTCCATTCATGTGACCCAATTAAAGAAGATTTAGGAGGGCCGGAGGGTTAGCTCAGTGGTTCCGGCGCCTGCCTCACAAGCACAAGGTCCTGAGTTCGATCCCGGTAACCACATACAATGCTGGGCGTGGAGACTCACAGCCACCAGCAATCAATACCATATACCACAGTGTTGGGCGTGGTGGCTCACACCTGTAATCCCAGCACTTGGGAGACAGACACAGGAGGATTGCTGAGTTCCAGGCTTGCCTGGGCTACATAGTGAGCTCAGAGCCAGCCTGAACTACAAAGCAAGACCCTGTCTTAAAAAAAAAAAAAAAGATTTAGGAAACATGGCACCAGGAAATGCTTTAGAATTCCTTCATTTCACCAGGCATGGCAGCACCTGCCTGTAATCCAAACACTTGGGAGGCAGAGGCAGAAGGACCACAAGTCTGAGACCACTCCAGGCTGCACGGAAAGCTCAAGGCCAGACTGGACTACATAGCAAGACTTTGCCTCCCCCCGCAAAAAAAAGGGGGGGAATCATCTTTCATTGTGGTGTATTTAAAGTTATAATCTTCAAGAGTTCCACAGGAGTGCTTTAGAGTTTCTATTAATGTTTGATTTGATTTTCTTTTTTAAAAATGTTTATATATTTTAGCTGCAATAAAAAAAATCTTGTAGCTGAGACATACTAGAAATCTGTATTACTATTCATTAACTTGTGCTATCAGGCTATTTATTTTGAAATAAATAATTTGTTATTTCTTCACATATATTTGAAAAATTGTAGAAATGTCTCATTCACTGAAATGTTGTGAATCTGCAGTTTTGTCCTCTTAACTCACACCTGAGTTTGCATTCTGAGAAGGACAAAAGCAAACACACCGGAACATTTACAGCGTTTAGCTAAATACCAGGTACAGCTCACATAAAACTGTGCACAATGGGCCGGAGATTTAGCTCAGTGGTTCTGGTGCCTGCCTCGCAAGCGCAAGGCCCTGAGTTTGATCCCGATAACCACATACAATGCTGGGCGTGGTGGCTCACGCCTGTAATCCCAGCACTCGGGAGGCAGAGGCAGGAGGATTGCTGAGTTCCAGGCTTGCCTGGGCTACATAGTGAGCTCAGGGCCAGCCTGAACTACAGAGCAAGACCCTGTCTCAAAAAAAAAAACTGTGCACAGGCTCAATGCTCAACATTCCACATGAGACAGAATGTATGTCTTATTCTGCTGAGTTAATTCTACATTGTAAATTGTTTTAGCACTTAAATGAGGTATTTCTCAAGTACTTTTCATGACTTTTTTTGTTTTTTTGAGACAGGGTCTCGCTTTGTAGTTCAGGCTGGCTCTGAGCTCACTATGTAGCCCAGGCAAGTCTCGAACTCAAAATCCTCCTGTCTCTGCCTCCCGAGTGCTGGGATTACAGGCATGAGCCACCATGCCTGGCACTGTGGTATGTGGTATTGATTGCTGGTGGGCCTGAGTCACCACACCCAGCACTGTATGTGGTTACCAGGATCGAACTCAGGACCTTGCGCTTGCGAGGCAGGCACCAGAACCACTGAGCTAAATCTCCGGCCCCTTCATGACTTTTTAATATTTCTTCAATGAAAGAAATAAAATTTCTTCAAGCAAAAAATCTACCACTCCTTTGTTATCATGCTTAGGAATTATATATTATGGAGAAAAACTTTAATTCTGAAGAATCTAATTTCAAAAGTGCAAGTAAGGGCCTGGGAGTCTAGCTCAGGGAAAGAACATTTGGCATGTGTGAAGTTCTGGGTTCTGTCCTTAGAACCACAAAGAATAAAGAGCACTGTGAATGGTAACATGAAACTCATCCATTTAAATAAGGATCAGTCATGAAGTGTGGGCCTTTCTGAGGTAGTTAGAATCTCCAGGACTGACTTTATCAGGCTAAAAGTCATTGGTTATTTGTATCAAAAAAAAACCATTTAGGTATATTAAATAGAATAAGGTATCACTGTTGTTTTCCAATAAAGTAGTACATTGGGTAAACACCTATCATTGTAGTATAGCTTATCTTTGTTGACTGGCTAATAATTTTAATACTATGCCTACAGCATCTTATATAAATAAACTGTTACAATTATTTTGACATTTGTTTTCAAAAAGTGAGAAAGTAAAAACAAACTTTTGGACTCAGAATGCAAAAGAAAACAATTTCCTTCATTTGAAAGTCATTAGGGACAAGTGTTGAAATAATCTAGAATTTTTTAAATATACATAACACTACAAAAGAAATTTTTAAGTAATTTTAACCAAACAATAAATATTTACAGTGAATGAGGAATATATTCATAAATATTTGCTAATTAAAGAATAGCTGTTAAATATTCTAAAAGAGTCAACCAACATGTTTTAATAGTCTTTAAAATTCACTATTAGTATTAAGGATAAATCGATACAGAGAACCAAGATATTAAAATTTAAAATATTATATGTGTCCAGGTCAGCTTGCCTGCATTATCTGTCTGGCTTGGCTATCTGTATGAATAATTAATCTCTAAATTCTAGCAGGAAAATAAATTATAATTTGATCAAGGACCTTGAAAAATGGGTAAAGTATTTAATAATAATTTATAGATTTTTCTCATTCAAACTTGTATAGCAAAGGGTTTTATAAATTGATGAATCAACATCACTCCTTTTTAAGTTTATAATTGGCTACCTGAGGCTCTAATTTTATTATACTTAGAGGTTCAGACATTCAAAAATAACTTGTATGATTTAGTCAATATATTTAGTGCTTTTATTCTTGGATAGACTGAGCATTCTGAAATTGAAAGAAGTTTTTTCACTACTTCATAAATTTCAGAATGGCATATATTCTTATTCCTCATTTATGCCTAAGGCCTTTTATATTAAATTTATAATAATGACATTGATAAATACATGAAAATGTTCTCCGACATTATCTCATCATGTATGTTTATTGTGCAACTGAAATCTGGACAAAATCAGTTCATTTGTATGCGAAAGTACTTGAAATTGCTCTGTCGCTTTGGAATTCAATAGCGCTTTCACAGAACACAAAAACAATTATTTTATATTTTAGTCCACACAAAAACCATGTAAGTGGTGCTATTATTCAGTGCACTCAAGAGTAGAGAATGTGGAGGCTCCGGGAACTGCCCGAGTGACTAAACTGAGTGGTAAGTGCTAAAATGAGTCCGGACCCTGTCATTTCTACAAAATCTAATGCCATTTCTACTGCAGATGCTGCACTTAGAAAAAGTTAGACCTAAATTCAAGTAAATTACACTCAAGATTTTTACCTTCTTTTAAGAGACTCAGAGTACTATGATAAAATTTACTGACATTAACACACATATACATGTATTAGAAACTCATAAAGACCCAGATTCTGAAAAACAGAAAAAATCCTTGTTGTTCACATGAATTTCTAGAGTTAAAATATACTTACTTCTACAACGTCCCTATGTTGATGAGTTTCAAGAAACATTTAAGTAATAATATTTCAAATATAGACAGTATATAAAATGGTCCTCAGCATGTAAATAGGAAATTATGATTTATTTTTCATTTGTTGTCTAATAGTATAGGTGTGGAGTATGACCCATTACAATTTCATTCTCATAAGGTTCACCTGGCATAAATTTTGGGGGAAAAAGTTTTGATTAAAGCTTAAAAATTGCCAACATTGGGGCCGGAGGGTTAGCTCAGTGGTTCTGGCACCTGCCTCATAAGCGCAAGGTCCTGAGTTCAATCCCCGGTAACTACATACAATGCTGGGCGTGGAGACTCACACCCACCAGCAATCAATACCACATACCACAGTGCCAGGCATGGTGGTTCACGCCTGCAATCCCAGCACTCAGGAGGCAAAGACTCAAGAGTAGAGAATGTGGAGGCTCTGGGAAGATTGCTCCAGGAGGATTGCTGAGTTCGAGGCTTGCCTGGGCTACATAGTGAGCTCAGAGCCAGCCTAAACTACAAAGCGAGACCCTGTCTCAAAAAAAAAAAAAAATTGCCAACATTAGTGTTTAACATATTATCATATAATATATTAATTTTCAGATGTATAATCATCATTATGTAGTTCATAACATGTTTAAAGCATTTTGTTTGGTCTCTAAAATAGTATTTCATGTAAAATTTTAAAATAATGAGTTATTTTAAAATTATTGAAAGTGAGGAAATGATTCATTATCAAAGAGGCAGCTCTGTCCCAGATGCTTTGCTGTCTCCAATTATACACAGTCTTTTCCTGAAGGTGATACTGGTATAATCCCATTATTACATGTACTCATCAATGTCTCCATCGTCACTGGGCCAATAAAAAATAATGACATATTCTTCATGCGATAAAAGATTTCCTCTATATTATTTGTCCACGACTGCCTGGTTTTATCCTATTATTTTAATTTTACATCCTGTCCTCTCACACGTGGGTACTTTGTAGTCTAGTCAAGTTGGAATTCTTGATAACTTGAGTGTTTTTCCTCTGTGCTGTTTTAAATAACATTTTCCACCACCTGTGCTGTTCTTCCTCCCTCTCTGAATACTGAAATCTTACACAGCTTATTCTCTTTGACCCTCCCCAGCCCCACTTTCTACAATGCTCTAGCTATAAAATAAAAACATGACACAAAGAAACTAATATTTTAATAGGAAATGTGTTCTGAGCTAAGTGATTTACATATATGAATTCAGATAATAAAATTATCTTAGCCTAGTTTTTTTATTTCTACTTCATACTTAAATATTTTTGTATCATTTTGTTAGATTTTTCTTCATCAGCAGAGCTCTGGGTGTTAGCAATATTCATCAATTAACTCACTGCTCACCATACCTTATGATCTTTCCTGAACTCCCAAACGGTTTTCACTGCCCTCCTTTGCAGCAAATACCCTTATATAACTCCATTAGAAATCTTATTTCTATGTAGTATCATAGCTTCAATTACATGAGCACTGTAAGTATGAACTGTGCTAAGAGCTAAATTGTCATTAGCCTAACAGAGACCCTATGGCGTTGATGTTACCTTCGCCCTCACTTTGGGCCTGAAATAATTATGTATTCAAAGAGCTCATCAGGTTGCTCAGCCAGCAAGCCCTCAACCATGTGACTCAAAACCCTCACTCCGGGCCAGCACACATGTACTCAGAGCTCCACATTTGAAAGAGTGAGAGGATCACCATGGCTGTTCAGAAACAGAAGACTCGGCTCCACCAGCACACAGTATAGCTTTCTTTAGCCTCCCAGTTTCCTGAGGTGCCTGGCAGAGTGTACCCAGCTGATGCCAGGGCTAACTCCTCTCTTGTATCCAAATGGTACTCTGAGAGATTAAATTGACTTAAGTACTTTTATCTTTTATTGTATTGATTCACTCTATGTACAAAAAAGTGTGTCCTAAAAAAAATCCCAAAAAAGAAAAGCAAATTTGCCTCATAACAATATATTTGTTCATTTAAAATATTAATAAATTTATAAAGAATAAAAATAAGGCTGTGTTTTACAAAGAACTTCCATATCCTTGATAAAGACTTCAAGTACAAACTTTCTTACTATAAGCACAATAGTATCCTTATCTTCTAATACTTACAGAAATCCTATAGAGCTAAGGAAATTAGAATTCAAAGATAACAGCTTGGCCCTCATTCCCGCCAAGACATATTCCATAGGGAATTATGGAAACAGTGGACTACACACTTCAAGGTTAAGCAAAGATACTAAGACAATGGCCAGGAATCCTAGGAACTGTCTCAAGTAGGGCATCTATATACTAATTCTGGGAGCGAAAAAGTAAATTACGGGTAACAAAAGCTGAGTGCTTTAAATAAGAAGTTCTAAGTCTCTGGGTTCTCCCATCAAGATTCACTTGTACTGAGTATTGCTTTGTTTGTCTTCTAGTGCAGACTAGTGACATCATATTGTTTAGCAAATTCATTCTAGGAATAATCCGTTGCATCCCAGACAAAATAGTTAATTCTTGCCACCCAATGTTGAAAGTGATCATAATGTGTATGTAAAATGTCCCAATAAACTCAATTATAAAAAATAAAAGTAAAGAAGGGCCAGAGATTTAGCTAAGTGGTTCTGGCTCCTGCCTAGCCAGCACAAGGTCCTTGGTTCGATCCCTGGTAACCACATACAACAATACTAGGTCTGGTGGCCACGCCCATGGGCGATCAGCACCACGTACCACAATGCCAGGCTCGGTAGCTCTCGCCTGTAATCCCAGCACTCGGGAGGCAGAGACACGAGGATTGCTGAGTTCCAGGCTTATCTGGGTTGCATAGTGAGCTCAGGGCCAGCCTGGACTACAAAGCAAGACCCTGTCTCAAATAAATAAATAAATAAACAAATAAACTAATTAATTAATTAAAAGAAAAAGGGCACCTAAAAGGAAAAATAAAAAACAGAGGAAGGGAAACACCAGAAACAAGATAAGTAATGAACTGAGGAAAAAAGTCTAATATTTTCCAGTGACAGAGATGCCTGAAGAACTTTCTAAAGTTTACATATGTTCTTTGTGCTCATTGCTCATTGTGTTGTAGACTGCAGTTTTGTTCTTTAATCCTGTTAAAATACTCATAGAATATAGAATGCCCTTTCGGGGGGGGGATTAAGGATAAACATGAAAGTGTTCCATAAAAGGACTTACCAGAAATCTTAAGACTCTATACATATGGAATATCTTTGAAATGTTTTCCCAGATCATACTGACTCCCCTTCTTCATAAGCGACCATAATTGCATCTCTGCTCACGTGCAATCCACGCACATCGGGAGTCAATGCTAAAGACAGGCAACACTGCAATACCCTAAGGAAAGACATCCACACGCCACGTCATAGCCAGCTGGTCCAGCGGCAGGTAAATCATGAAGGGCTCAGATTCTGAACTCACATTTAGAGTTAGACTGAGATGCTAATCAACTACTCAGCAGAGGAAATAAGGGAGTGTGGACTGAGATAAGCACAGAAAGGGTAAAAAGGTGTAAGCAAGTGTGGTGTGAATATAAACAGTAAAATGGGTCACAGAAAACTGGGTTGTGTTACTGTTCTTAGGTTCTAATTCCTTATAAAATGAAGGGTTTTTGTTTTGTTTTGTTTTGTTTTTATTCCTGAGACTTACACTTTTCAATGTATTCTACTGTTGCTTAGATTTTCGAATATTTTATTTTGTATATAGATTCAATTTAAGATAATTCTTTTTAGTTGCTTGATTGCAGTAAAAGAATTTCATTATTTTTATAATTAAACCAATTATTTCAAATCTAGTTTGAGAGGCTTATAACTCATTGTATGAATTAAATCTTATGATACTTGTTAGGCTTCTTCTTACTCATCTCTGTGATTTAGCCTTAATAGTGAAGTGTGAGAAATCTAGAAATAAATAGATATGAGTTATTTACCCCCCAATGAAGTCATAATTGTAAGAATTTGCAATCAAGGGCACTAATGCAACCTAGCATATATTAGTCTTCTTATTGGTAAAATGGCAATACAAATTATGACAGGGAGAGCTACATAAGAATGGGATACTGTTTGTGCACAAAATAAAATCTCAGACATAATAAGCTCTCCAAATATAGCTGCCACGTTATTATAACTGTTACATTCAAGTATCCTACAGAAGACAATACAATGGCTCCCCAAGGAGACCCATGTTCTAATCCCTCAAACCTGCAGATACAGCTCTGTGTGGCAAAGAGAGCCGTGATGGGTAGTGAGGAAGAAAAGTACCTCGGCCTTGTCCAAGTGGCCCCGGCAGTCACAGGGGCCTCCCTGACAGGAAAGTAGTGGGAAGGGAGGTGGGATGGAAGCCAGAGGTATGAGTGACGCAGGAACTCAGCCACACACTGGGGAACGGGAAGCTGGAAGCTGGAAATGACAAGGAAGCGGATTTTGCCTGTGAGACCCAGAAAGGAGGAGCCCTGCAAGCAATGTCTTTTTTTTTTAATTGAATTCTTTATTGGTACATTTTATATACAGCTCACAATCACACTTAACATTAGGGAATTTGTACCAGTATATGACACAAGTTAATTCTCATTTTTACCCACATCCCTACCCACCCACAAACCCCCACCCCTCATATACATGTGCTTTCTTTTTCTTTTCAAATCATATTTATTCTTTCCCCTCGTTACTTTCCCCCACCATAGTCCCTTTGAATATTTCCTATTTCACAAAATCTATCATACATGCTAGAAATCACTTACATCTACGGGTTCTCATACTAGAGAAAAGGTATGGTATTTACATATCTGTGATCTATTTATTTCACTTATTAAAGTGTCCTCAAAATATGTCCATTTGCACATAAATGAATTAAACTTGTCATTTTTATGGCAGAGTAATACTCCATTTTATTTTTTTAAAAAACACATCTTCCTTATCCAGTCTCCAATTGATGAGCATCTGGGTTGTTTCCAAGATTGGGCTATCACAGCTGGGCGTGGTGGCTCAGGCCTGTAATCCCAGCACTCAGGAGGCAGAGACAGGAGGATTGCTGAGTTCGAGGCTTGCCTGGGCTACATAGTGAGCTCAGGGCCAGCCTGAACTACAAAGCGAGACCCTGTCTCAAAAAAAAAAAAAAAAAGATTGGGCCATCACAAACTGAGCTGCTATGAACATGGGTGTACATATGCCTTCTCACTATGATTCCTTTAATTCCTTTGAGTATATTCCTAGCAGGGGAATAGCAGGGTCAAATGGGACCTCTAATCCTAGTCTTCTGAGGAATCTCCACACTGATCTCCACAATGGCAAGCAACATGATTTTAACCCAGTGACACTGACTTCAGACTTTCTGACATCTGACATCAGACTTTCTAACTTTCTAACATCTTCAGAAGGATATGATATATTTTAAAATCTAGGTTATTTTAAAACAGTAAGTTTTTGCTGACTTGCCACAAAAGTCATAGAAATCTCTTATCTCTCTGTCTCATCTCCACAGCACACACACCTACTCCGAATGCGCTCTTCTGTCAGAGATGAGTCAGACACTGATAACTAGTACTGTTGATACAAACTAAGCATTCAAGTATCTAAAAGGTAATCTGAGCATTAGCACTTCCTGTACAATAGGCAGTCATGGTCATTTTCTCACTCATGAGAATGGAGCTTAGAGTGCTTTTCTCTCTCATCAGATGGGGACACGAGGAAGGCCATAATTAGTACCTTTAAGGTATTTACAATATCCGGTATTTTAAGTGATGTAAGAAATCATCCACCTTCATCGATAACTTTATCATGAATCACTTCTTCATATGCTTTTTCCTTGCATTTTTGAGAATTGAATGCCGTAAGAAATCAGAGGAAGCATGGCTTATTTGAACAGAGAAAACAGACAACATCATGAATAGTAACTGTAAAGATATTCAAAAAGTCAAAATTATTAGGCTTAAAATCTTCAGTGACCCCAACATATACTACTGAAGTAAGTTTACTCCATGCACTTTCACACGTTCCTTAAATGATAAACAACAATATTTTAAAAAGGGAAAACATACCCTCAAAATACCTTCTCAAAGATTTCTAGACATGTTTTCAAGAGAAACTAATCTAGACCTTTCTCCATAGCTTCCTCCTTCATATATATCTGGATATTTTGTGCTCCATTACTTTATTCTGAAAATTAATAGGTACTGACTAATCATAATGCACTAGGCACCAATACTTTACTTTGATTATTCCACTGCTTAATTTTTCAAAATTCAAAATTTCCTCTTTCATTCCTCCTTCTCTCTTTTCTTGTATAGCCATTAATTTTTATCAGTCTCTAGATACTTAGTTAAATCTGTGCTAACACTGCTTAATTATTTTCTATTGTTAGTGGAGGTCATGTAGTAGATATTTGCTGTTTATTGATGCTTTGTTTGTTTTAGTATCAGTGGGACGATAAAAATCGATTTCTGCCAGGCGTGATGGCTCACGCCTCTAATCCCAGCACTCAGGAAGCAGAGGCAAGAGGATTGCTGAGTTCGAGGCTTGCCTGGGTTACATAGTGAGCTCAGGGCCAGACTCAACTACAAAGTGAGACTCTGTCTCAAAAAAAAAATCTCTTCTCTATGGTCAAGTGGGATATATTATTGGTTCACATGGTAGGCCAATATCCAGTCTGTCTTTGATGCTGTTATTGCTGCTAATTTACTTGCTCTTGCCAGGGTGCCATAGTTGTTGCTAGTAATGTTTTCTCATTGTGCCAATACATGGATCACCTTCCTGACATTAACACAACTAGGGTCTAATTCCAGAGAACTGAGTATTGGGCCAACTAAACCACATCCTCCCCTATCAAATTAATTGGAGTGGTCAGATCTAGGAAGAGAAGCAAAGGCTTATAGTTAGCGATGGCCAGAGTGCATCACTGAAAAGCAGACGCTGAAGAGATCACACTAGCAGCACAGCCTTTCAACTGTAAGCGCATACATGTCAGCACAAAACAAAAACAACAGAAACATGAGAAGACAAGACAGCAAATGCCTCACAAAACTCTCAGCTATCTCACAGCTGATCCACGGAGTATCAAGAGGGAGGAAATAAAAAGGCACACACCAAAATTATTTTAAAAGACAACTGAGGGCAAAACAGGTCCATAAGGTGTTTGGTGAGCTCCAAGGATATATAATTGAACAGATAAGGACATAATAAACAGAATGATTAATGAGTTTACCCAGAGGACACTAACAAAATGCTAGCAATATGTTATATACATGGGCCATCTCCCCACCAGGGATGTAATCATTACGTAGTATGTGTTCTACTAAAAAAAAACTGAAAAAGTTAGATTGAATTTATAACCTTTTGTCCATTTCCCAAGGACAAAAATTATTAACAGTATATATACATATATATAACAGTGTATATATATATATATTATTATATAACAGTATATATATATATATATATGTCCATAACTTTTTCTCAATACCTATAATTATTGCTCCAAATGTAAGTTTTTCTGTCATTAACACAGTGACCTCACTCTTTTAATAACTATTATATTCCAGGGCCAGAGAGTTAGCTCAGTGGTTCTGGCGCCTGCCTCACAAGCTCAAGGTCCTGGGTTCGATCCCCGGTAACCACATACAATGCTGGACATGGAGACTCACACCCATCAGCAATCAATACCACATACCACAGTGCTGGGCATGGTGGCTCACGCCGTCATACCAGCACTCCGGAGGCAGAGACAGGAGGATTGCTGAGTTCGAGGCTTGCCTGCACTACATAGTGAGCTCAGAGCCAGCCTGAACTACAAAGCGAGACCCTGTCTCAAAAAAAAAAAAACTATTATATTCCACACCAAATACATCTTAATGTATAAATTTATATATTAATATAAATATGTTTATTATACTGAATATTATTGCATTACATATATTATATATAATATTTAATGATCCATTTAATAAAATATAGTGTACCACATAGAAGCAAAAATATAGGGACTGTGGCCAGAGACTTACAATGTCTGTAACAGAGTAAGCACTAGAGACATTTAACCTAAATCACCATTCCATTAACAAGATGCTGCCAAAGTGTCCACATGGATGATATTTGTTAGTGGTTTTTTCCCCAAGGAGTTACTCATTCCACTGACGTGGCTATTTTTAACTGCATGATAAGCAATGACTTACTAAAGAGAGGAGAAGTCATCTGTGTATTATGAATCATTCATGTATGAAAGCTACTAGGACGGAGTGGAACATCCATCAGGCAAGAGTACGGTAAGCAAACGTCTCTACTGATTCTGTATAATCCTCTAAAGAAAGAACTTCTTGGTCGTAAGTCCTTTCAAGATGGCCCCTATGACTCTTGTTTCATCTCAGGCCCCTGCTATAACAAAGTTTTGCAATAGGTGTGTGACTGTTCACTACATATTCAGGCACTTTTCTCAGTGGTTGATATTCATCTCCCCCAAATTAAAGGAATGTGCAGAGATATCTTGTTCAGCACGTCCCTATCAAATCTCAAAGAAATCAGTAGGTGGAGAAGATCGCACTGCAGCGTAGGGATTCCCGGAAGCAGACCTGACACGCCAGGTCTCATTATTTCCTTTGTAAAGATATGACTGGCACATGCCTCAACCACCTCTCTGAAGATTTTGATAAAATATTTTGATAAAACATAAACAAAATCGTGCTCAAGCTGCTCATCGTGCTGCTTCAGTGTTTTGCTCACTTCTGCAGAAGCTCCGCCGTGCAGCTGGGCCGAGGCGAGCGCTGCTCAGTGTAACTGAGGTGCTGCTGTCCGGTCAGGACGCTCGGGCAGAAGCCCGGGAGCTTCTGGGAGACGCTCCTGTGAAGTGGTTTGAAAACGAAAACCCTAGAAGAGCTTTCTAGGTTGTGAGGTTGGCACTATTTCTAACAACAACCACAGTTCTGCAGCATGTTTACAGCTATTGTGTTTGTTACCAGGCATTTCTAACGACACTCACATAGGAAAAATAGACCTGTAAAAGTTAATTAAAAGAATATATTCATATTACCTACTATGTTAATATCACAAATATATAAATAAAGCTTAACAAATTAAAAAATACATTACAGAGACAACTTTTCTATTTAGGTATTATTATAAAGTGGAGTTATCAATGAATCATACATATTACACATGACTCAAACTAGCTATAGAAGTGTCCTTTACCAGTACAGGATTTCCATTCATTGTTTATTTACAAATTATAGAATTTTTACATATTCTATTTTTAAAAGCTATGAAAGTTTGATTCACATGTGGCACAAAATTTCTCTTTTATAGCAAATTTGTCATTCTAAAAAGTAAACTGGTATGTTTTTTCAAAGGCCTTTTTGGTGATTAAGTAAAGCTAAATTTATTTTAGAAGGACATGAGCAATATTGAAGTGTATGTTATTTTGAAGAGAACACCTGATTAAAGATGACTCTCCATTTGTAAAATAAGAAAACGACTTTTCATAATATTTAGCTTCCTGACATTAAAGGCTTTATGCAAATCCTTAGTCCTTGGAATTTTCCATTTACATTTCAACACATTTCACTGGTTGACATTTAAAGTCTCTACAAGCTCATGCGGTATTTTTGGTCTGACTGTCATTTCTCTGAGGCCTCATAGCAGATTTTCCTTAGGAATAAATCCCACTAACCTGACTAACACCCCAAAAGCATAAGAACTCATTAAATCTTAGTAGTCCTAATAAACCAAATCAGTAATCCCTTAAACTATTTTTCTTCCCAGAAAACTTTTGTTCATAATGAATTAGCTTTGATGAAAGGTCATCCAGAATTATTTTCAACTGGGCTATTTCAAAGAAACTTAGTCTAAATTAAAGCTGCCTAAACCACTGTTTAATTCCTCCTTCTTTGAAATTGAATAAATTTTAAGACTTTTTTTTCTTGTGGTTAATGAAGAAAACCATTAAGGATGATCTTATTAACTGTCAGAATTCCCTTTCATTGCCCTATAATTTATCCAGTCTATTATTTGCTGGAGTTTTTGTACGTGACCATTTTCCTTTCCAACTCAACTCCACTATATGCATTTTTACAGTCAGTTCTATTTTCCTTTTCTTATTTTGTGCACATTTTGTTTTTGTCTCTCATTTATTTAAGACATGTCTTTTTAAATCCTGCTCCCCTTAGATCCTCAGATTCCAGGTACTCACATTTAGGTTTTCCTAACCCATTGTCATTTTCCATTTAAGTGTCTCAAAATCTTTATCATACCTAGCCAGGAAGTGATGCATAATAAAAATAATAGTAATTAATATACATGATGACTTTAATGTGTGTCAACTTCTCTAATAAGTGCTTTCCATTCCCTTTTTATGCTAGATGAATGATTAGGTAGATAATTGGTATAAGTATCAAAGAAAGGTCTAGACTGAGTAGTGAGTAGATTACAGAGGATTTTTACCATTTTCTCCTTAGTGTATTCTAAAAACACTCACTCCTCTCTTACATTTGTTGAGATTTCAATGCTGTTTAGTAAGTCTGAACCAACATTTCTATCATGCAAACTCAGAGGCTGTGAGGAAATGAAATGAAGCTGTAACCACTGGAAATGCACTGAAAATGGTTTCAAGATTTTTAAAATCAGAATAGAGTCTCTAACATAAGCCAGTCACTGATGAATGTAAATGGATCCCTACCTTCTCCATAACTTGATGTCTACACTTCAGCTGACTCTATAAATATCACTCCCAGCTCTTTCCTTATTTTAATGCCACAATTATATGAAGTTACTGACTGAGTTACTAACTCCTAATGCTCAAATCACTTTTTTGACCATTATCCTAGAGCTTCCACAAGTGAACAAGATGAGCTTCTAAAATATTAATGTGAGAGAATATTTTTAATCACTCTATTTCTCAAATCTTTTTCCTATATATAGGGACTAAAGTTACATTTTCCCTAATATCACTGGTAACAAAGTTGACAAAGTCTGCTATTAGGGGAAGTTTCTGGGACATGTTAGATCCTGATGTTAGAAAACATGCAGGGAGATTAAGCTGCTAGGTAGATAATGAGAAGATAGAAGATAGTGTTTTTCTATTTTTGTCTTGAAAGAAAGTAAAGAAGAAGGTGCATGTGTGGAGAGGACCTGAAAGGGAGAAGGTACTGCTACACGCACATGTTTATCTCATTGAGTCAGCAGGAGAAGACGACAAGATCACAGTGATGACTGAGTGCACAGGCTTTGTAAGCAGAATCCTGGGTTCATAGTGTAACAATTCACTTTCTGAAAAGATGATATCGTCAGTTTAGCCTCTGTGTGCCTCACTTCCTCATCTGCCTGATAGGAATGATAACAGTCTGTATCCCACATGGTGGCTGTGCAGCTAAAACAAGTTAATTTAAGTGAAGCATCCAACAAGTGTTTGCTTTATGAATATCATTCTTATTATGACTGTCATCATCATCACCACTTCATAGATCAGAATACTGAGACTTAGAGATATGACGAATAAATTACAGGGATGGATGTCTATTTAACCATCAGGCTGCAGGCTATGATACAGACTGATGTTAGCTTTTGAGTGATTTTTTTTCTCATAACCATTCTTAAATGTTTACTGTAAGGAATATATAGTACAATAAGTGTAATTACAAATAAGTAAAGGAAAAATTATAAAATTAAAATCATTCTGAACCCTACCACCGTGGAAACCAGTTACCTTTTGGAATACATTCATCCAAATATTACTATCATGGAAATGTTCATACATCAATAATTAAAGATTTAAAATTGTGATGACTACAAAAATATTCCATTTTGTAGCTATCCTATAATTCATAGTGTTTTGTGAGGTTCAGGCCTATTTTTTGAATATGTGGCAAACATCTCTATATGAATACCTATGTAAACCTTCTCTTTAGGATAAATTTATCAAAGTAGAATTTCCGGGCTGAAGATTGTACATGCTTTTCAGTTGTTTTTGCCACGAATTACATGACAGTTGTTAAATGAGCCATATCATTGTGAACTTTTAACTTCACACTTTAATATAAAGTCTCATAATTTTTCCATTTTATGATTGTAAGAAATATTTTGGTGCAATATTAGCTTAATAAACATAATTGTAAGAACTTAGCAAAAAATGCACTGTATGGTAAGCATTGGATAACATATTTTCAGCCAGTGAATTAATGATTATGTCTGCCCAGTTATTTAGGAATCCAGCATGCAATCACCCAATGTGATATGACTCATCTTTTATGTACACTTTGTATAGTATCAACATATCCACATATCCCTAATATTTTTTGTCAAATGGTACATTATATTGTTTGAAGCAGTGACTCTCAGTCCTACTAGATCTTGAAATCAGTCATATGGAAATCTCTGGGAACCATATAACAGCCCTCCTGGGCACAGATTTTTAAAAATCCCCTGGATGAGGCTACCATGTAGCAAAGGTCTTGTACTACCCAGGATCTGCACCAGACTGGACCATTAATTAGTGTCTCCAAAGGAAGGAATGAGCAACAGCACTCCATGAAGCAACATACTTGCTGACCACATGCAGACTCAACTGAGAACCACCCAAAAAAAATCCTGACATCTTCTCCGTAACCCACTCCTTTTGCAGGTGGGGATAAGTCAGGCCCAGTTGCTCAGAATCGTGTCTACAAATAGATGGGCAATTGTATTTGTTAGAAGGCAGATTTAGAATAGGAATTCAGAATAAATACAGAAGGGACCAATTTAAAAGGCAGACATATTTATGACTAGTGAAAACAGGGTACCTTAATCTTCTAAAATGAATCAAAAATATTGCTTTCATGCTGTGGTCAAATTATTTATGGAGTCATCTAGCCACATCCTTAGATAATGATGAAAGGCCTTTGAACTAAATCTAGGGAAGCTTAAGACAAAGAATGTTATGCTCCTGAGGGGTCTTAGGCCCCAGTCATTGATCCATCAGTATCCACTGGTCCCTCAATATCATATTGGCTAGAAATTAACAGAATGCAAACAATAAGAAAAGAGAAGATACATCTTCAGAGGATTGACTGTTCTGTGCTGAGTTCCTGTGTGGAAAAATCAAAGGACTTGCAGCTAATTGTGTGCAAGTCTTTGGTGGTGATGCCAACAAAAGCAGTGGACAGTGTGTCTGCTCAAAGCAAAATACACTGAATTATGTATTCAGCAAATCCTTATTATCAGAACCTTAGTCATGGGAGCTATTTCCCTTCTAGCTATGCTTTGGGAGGCCCTTCCTATGAACAGAACGTCTGGCCTGTTAAACACAGAGCTGCAAGACAGAACCACAGGTGGCCATGACTTGGCAAGTGATAAAACACCAGCTCTACTAAACACAGTAAAAAAAAAAAAAAAAAAAAAAAAAGGACAGGATTTTCCATCTGGTTTTCAATGCATATAGAAAGCACAGAAATTTTTCTCGGGGAAAACAGAGTTACAATTAAATATAAGCCAAAACATTTCTCATTTCCCTGTGCTAAAAGCTCATATTTAATATGTGAGAATTTTTTAATGCAAAGTAAATGATTTTACAGTTCCTTTACTCTTTATTCTGTTAAAAACTTGTCAGTGATATTTGTAGTCTGTTTAGGCAAATGACAGACAAATGTGTGTACCAAGAATTTCTCAAATATATGGGTAAACTTCCCCTTCTGTTTTACTCTCTGCCATAATATATGTCTAAGGGGATGCTCACAGGATGCTCCTAGCCTAACAATACCAGTTCTTGCACTCATTCCCTCTTAACCGTGATTTCTGTATCAAACAGTCTGATTCTTCCTGAGTTCGTAGGATGCTTGTGTAGACCTGAACCTTATTGCAGCTACCACTTTCTAATTTTTACCTATATCATGTTCTGTAATAACCCCTGTCAACACTGTTTCATCTCCTATTAATCATCAAAATGAATATAAACATAATGAAGAGCACGTGAGCAAGCCCCCAGCACTTGTAACTGAAGGTCTATTTGCTACTTTTGTCCTCTGGGATTTTAAATTCCAGCCCGAGCTACACTGTTTGAGAACTAAGACCAATGTGAGGGAAGCTGTAATTATATGAACTAACCCAGTGGAAAAATTTCAGAGCTCTATTTTCTTCAACCATAAAAAATAAATATTTTATAGCATATTGTCTTGAGTTGTCGAGATCAAGTGAGCAAATGAACATGAAGCCATTTTTTAAAGGCACATAATTGATATTTTTGGTGTCATAAAATAATTTTTATATTTTAAAAATAAATGACCTTCTAGCCAGGTGCATTGACACATGTCTAAAATCCCAGCACTCAGGAAGCTGAGGCAGGAGTGTGAGGCAGGAGGACTGTCATGAATTCAAGCACAGCCCAGACTACAAAGTGAGCTCAAGGCCAGCCTAAACTACATTCTAATTCAAATAATAATAATAATAAAACTCTAAAAAATTACCTATAGTTTAGAGAAAAGAGTATAAGTTGGTTTAGTACACTTAAATTTAAAAATCCATTCTTATTCTCAGACTGATGGTTATTAGTTTTTTTCTTGAATACATCTAATGGTGAGAGCTTCTTATGTTTGAAAGCAGCACATTCCAATCTTAATATGCATTTAACCATTATAATAAATGTAATGTACCATCTCTGATATAGTGGAGAAGTTGACAAAATTTTACCACGAAGATATAGAGAAAGCAGCAAAACAAGGTAAATTGCTTGTTTTTGTTTGTCATTAACAAAAGAAAGACAATTTAATTATGTCTACAAATCCTATATAAAATAATAACAAAAACTAGTAAAAGTCAGACTGCATATTCTGTTCTAATAGTTTGACTGTACTCTGAGATCTTAGAAGGTCCATCTTGAAGTGATTTCTATGTTCAGCAAGTCTAGTTTTAACTATAGAATAATTAGAAAGAAGAATGACAGAAATATTAAGAGGTTGTCTTAGTTACTTTCTTGTTTCTGGAACAAAATACCTGACACTCACAAATCGAAGAAAGCAAGGTTTATTTTAGCTCACAGTTTATATAGGTTTTGTCCATTGTTGGCTAGTTCTAAGACAAGGCTACACAGCAGCAGAGAAACAGGCCACAGCACAGCAGGCAGGAAGCAGCAAGACTTCCTTCTTTCCCTTCTTATTCCATCCAGGCTGCAAGCCTGCAATACCCACAACTAGCACGGCCTTCCCTCCTCTGAAAAATCCATCACTCATGCTCAGAACTATACTAAACCAATCAGTGGACTAATCTACTAGACACCCATAATCTAGTATCACAAACCCATGATCCCGTATCATACACCATAATCCTGTCACTCCCAAAAGCCCCACCTAGAAACATACACAGCTCTGGAGACCTCTAGATAGAAACAGTAACAGAGATCATTAGGAAATAAGGCCAAAAAATATTTTTGAGTGATTATGACTATCAAAGATTATGGCCAATAGCATATAAAAATGTGCTCCATACACTAATCATCAAAGAAATGCAAATTAAGGTATAATTATATGTCAAGAAATAAAACAACTTTAATAAGAAAACAACTGATAATGCAAAGCAAGTGTATAAAGCAACTGAAAGTCCTATGTGTATAGTGAGTAGGAGTGACAATGGACACAACCTTTTTTAAAAAGTGTTCGACTTCATATGTTAAAGCTAAAAATACTGGGACCTAGCAACTCCAGAAGTATACTCAACATTGGGAGTATATTCAACATTGAGTTCTTTTCTCCTTCAAAAAATGTGCATAGATATGTAGATAGCTGTATTTGTAATTGTTAAAAATTGACTCACAGTTCATCGACTGTAGAATGATAAGTTGTTGAATATATTTATGCTGCCCAATAAGGAAAAACAATGACCTATTTCTATACACAACTTAACTGAATCTCACAGATGTAATGTTCGTGGGAAGAGGAGAGATAGCCTCAAAAGAGGAAATGATATATAAACCCTTTTACATGAATTTCAAATGCAAGGACCCTCCCTGATGATGAGGGTCATAATAATGGTGCCCTTTGGTTAGGGGTGGGGGAAGAAAACACAGTGACAGGCATAAGGGGGTCCTTCTAAACCGCTGGAACTGTTTTACATGGTATCAGTATAGAGAGCTATTGGTATGCTAGCTACACACGTCTCTCTTTATAACAATTAATCATTTGTATTTTTTTTAGCTTTGTGCAGTGACAGTATCACAGCCATTGAGGATTATCCAAGGCATGATTATTGCTAATTGTATATTTTTAAATCGTGCATGGAAAAAAAACTACCAGTAGAAGCATACTGCTTTAAAATAGCATATCCTAAAATATAATTCATCCAGTTAGAAAGAGTCGCCAAGAATTTAATTTGAATTAATTGCTGTGGTTGCAGAAGGGATGTTCTATATGTATGTGTGTGTCTTGGCAAAAAGAAAGTATACTTAGCTCTCCTAAATGTCCCTATGTTTGCTTAAAAGAAGAGCTTATGAAAATGAGTTGGAATGTTTCTTACTGATGAAGCAATCTTCAAAACTAAATATATTTTAATGGTAGTTATTTTATTTACTACTGAAGCAAATTAGATACGACCTGGGCCAACAAACAAATTTAATTGAGAAAGAGTGGCCTTTCAATTTGGGAAATTCTAGGTCATTTCACTTAAAATGACTTGTTCCACACAAATCTCTTGAAAAATGGACTTTTATAAAGAATGTAGCCACTTAGCAAAGCACTTGAAGAGTATATGCCCGACCACCACGACCTCAGGAATCTGAACTTTCAAGTCACAGCAATGGGACATGTTCTTGAGAATTGTGTTAATTCCCTGAGACAGATCTTTTTGGCGGGTCCATCCTACCTACCAGATCTCTTCTCTGGAAACTCAAAATGGCTGTGCCTGCAGTTGAGAGAGCCTAGAAGAACCAGGACTGTACATAACCTTTCATGTGTTCAAAACTGTACTAATAGCCTCTCCCTCTTTTATAGCCTCTCCCTCTTTTATAGGGAATTATTGAAAATAAAAATAATCTTACTTTTCTGTTGTTAGGTGGAAAAAAAGAGAAGTACACTGCTGAGAACATCTAGGATATTAAAATTCATCGAACAGGCCAGGCATGGTGGCTCACGCCTGTAATCCCAGCACTCAGGAGGCAGAGACAGGAGGATTGCTGAGTTTGAGGCTTGCCTGGGCTACATAGTGAGCTCAGAGCTAGCCTGAACTACAAAGCGAGACCCTGTCTCAAAAAAAAAAAAAATTCATCAAACAGGCAGGATAGAGAAAGATTAAAAAGCTGATCCCTTCTATGTTCAACTGAACAAAAAGAAAAAGTAATTGAGTAAAAGAGAAGGAAAAGATCCCTTACAGAATTGTCTCTTATTATGACACCTTGACATTACCTGGTAGAGCTTATGAAAAAAAAAGATAGCACTTCTGGGAAAGATGCAGAAGCCAGGCTCCATGGGAGATTACCTGTGCCACCTGTCAAACAAGCAAGCTCAGGCTCCACAGAAAGCGAGCTTTGTGTATCTCCACTAATCCTGTGATACTGTCAACTTTGAGAGCCTTGACTGCGAAGCTGGTACCTGCCTCTGCCCTCCCCTGTCATCTCTGCTCTCTATGGCCTACCCAAATGTTGGGGTGGGTTTTGGCTTTTAACATTAGAAAAGTAGAATGCCAAAGACTATTACCTGTTTCTTTGGGTGCAGGGTAGGAGGAAGATGGTGCTTTGGGGATGACTCAGACGCAGTCCATGTACTTTGCACCTTATTCCTATGATTACTACATTGTAATATAACAAAATATTTATATAACCCACCATAATGCAGACTCAGAGGTGGCCCTGAGCTTATTTCCTGCAACTAGACAGCCCCACTTGGGGGTGATGGGAAACAGTGACACCCAAAGTGTATCACCTAGGGCCAGGCTACCCTAAAATCTCATTCTGACAGCCAGTACCAGTCCATGTCCTGGCAAAAGGGTCCAGGGACCTGGCCAAGGGTCCTGGAATCTGGGGACTCTTGTGCCTTAAGATACAGGGAAAATTTTTTTATTTAGAGTGGAGTCTAAATCTTTTGTTTTTACTCAATCAACATTTATTGATACTTTTTCTTCTACTATGTGCAAAATACTATAATAGATCCAGAAAAAAAAAAAGGCAAAAGGAAAGAAAAGATTCTTTGAAAGGAAAGTAATAGAGGAAGGGCCAAAGGAAATTTGGAGAGACTAAGGTATGATGATTAACTTTAATCTGACCACAAGATATTTAGTCTAACATTATTCTGGGTATTTTGGTAAGGATATTTTGGGATATGATTACAATTGAAGACACACCCTAAGTAAAGAGGTTATTATACCCTACACAATGTGAGCAGGCCACATTCACTCAGTTGAAAGCCTGAATGGAACAAGATGTTGACCTTCCCCAGAATAACAGAGTCTTCCTGCCTGACAGTCTTTGAACTGGTGCATCAATTTGCTGATTGTGGACTCCCATTTCCTTAATTATATGCACCAACTCTCTATAATGAACAAATATGTAAAATAACTAAATCTATCCTGTTGCTTCTGTCTCCTTAGAGAACCCTGCTCAATACAGTCTATTTCAGAAAACTGTACAGGAAAATAGTGGTGGTAAGAATTTGGGAGACAAATCAAAAAATGCAGGAGGTAAATGATAGAAAACAATATCCTAATTGTATCATTTCTAGAACAATTCAATGTACTGTTCAACAGGAAATCAGGGTACTATAGACAATGAAGACAGTTCTAATATCTGGCCTGCAATAGAGAATTAGAGAGCTTCAAAGATCAAACTCCAAAATCATTCAAACTCTGTGAGATTTGGGACAGATAGTTCCTTGCAATATCAGTACCTTCAATTGTGTTCTGGATTCAAAAGGAGAAAAAGAATTTTATAAAAGCAGAATAATGATTGTTTAAATTTTGTCTTATTTTTTAAAAATCGCAGACTCTATTTTCTTCAGGAAAGCCCCTATGAATTCACTATGAAAACTCATGCATTTTTTAAAAAGTCACAAATGCACTTATTTCCCCATTAAGAAATTCAACAATATTAATTAGCCACTTGTTACAAATTTCTTTCACTGCAGAGATGCAGATGAACTGATGAATAAAATGCAGCCCTGCTCTCAGAGAAGGCCTGGGGGTGCCACACAGCTATATGGTGGCCCTGTGACTTCCTTAGTGGGTGTGGGCACACAGAATGGCAGAGGCACAGACTAGTGGAGGTCGAAACCTTCCAAGGGAGGGCAGAATGAGAGGGATATGTTCGTGAAGGGGGACACTAAAATGAGTTTAAATAATAATGAGATACGTCATGGGGACAGAGCTTGCATGAGCAGGGTACCAACACTCAGGTTCATAGCTCATGAGGGGAGTGAGTAGATCAGAATGGCAGAGGCCAGTTGAATACTTGATGGAAGCCAGGTGTCAGGGGCATGTGCTCTAATCCCAGTGCTCTAAGCAGCTTGAAGCCCAAGATGTCAATTTCAGCCAAGCGTGGGTAATTTAGTGAGATTCTGCCTCAAAATAAAAAGTTCAAAATGAGTGGAAGATGTAGCTCAGTGTGAAGACCTTGGGCTCAATCCCCAGTACCTACAAAAAGAGACAGGAAAAAGGGTGGGATGGTAAGAAGAAATTAAAAGCTAGTCATGAGATTGATTTTACACTATTCAGAACATACAGTAAAACAACTAAAAGCAGAGTGAATGAGGGAAAACGAAATCTAGGTGGATCTCCAACTTTCTGTCTTGGGAACAGCAGAGAAATAACATTGCATGTTGGAGAAGGACGAGCCTTTTGGAGAAAACGTTAATGAGCTCAAAGCTGGACAGGCAGGGTTGATAAGTCTGAGAGACGGAGACGGAGACGGAGACAGAGAAGTTGAGGGGCCAAGGGATAAAAGAGGACGCAGCTCCGGGTCCGGGAATGGGCCTGAGGTACAGGTTTGGGATCCTTCGTTCTCCCAGTGTGAGCGACAGACATCAAAAATATTAACGGTGATTATCTTTAGCAGCTGGGGGTATACATCGTCTTTTTTTTTTTTTTTTTTGAGACAGGGTCTTGCTTTGTAGTTCAGGCTGGCCCTGAGCTCACTATGTAGCCCAGGCAAGCCTGGAACTCAGCAATCCTCCTATCTCTGCCTCCCCAGTACTGGGATTACAGGCGTGATCCACCATGCCTGGCACTGTATGTGGTTACCGGGATCCGAACTCAGGACCTTGTGTTTGCGAGGCAGGCGCCGGAACCACTGAGCTAAATCTCCGGCCCTCCTCTCTTCTTTTTAATCTCTGTTTTCAAAGTTTCTGGAAGCTTGTTATTTATCTTATAAGAATTTTAAGTGTTTGTTTTAAAAGGCAAATTGACAGTTAACTATTCACTGTCCTAGGCTTTTAAAAGAATCTACTCTCCCAGTGAGAAATTAAACAATTCACTTAAGGAATTAAGCTGCCTTGTGTACAGATCCGGATCCTCGTCTCAGTTACTCCCTCATTGCTGAGACAAACTACCTGAAACTCATAAGCTACTGGAGGGAAGATTTATTTCAGCTCACAGTTTGGAAAAGTTTCGGCCCATAATCAAAAGGCTCCAAGACAGAACGACATGACAGAGAATTATTCATGGTGTGGAGGCCAGAAGGAGAGAGAGATGAGGGAGACACACCCTTCCACGCCACCCCCAGCGACCACCTCCTCCCACCAGGCTACACCTCCCGACCTCACACCCAGTCTAAACTCATCAGGGGCTCATGTGCTGATGAGTCTCTCACCCCCATGATCCAGTGAGCTCCCCAAAGCCCCATCCACGACTACATGAGGTTTTAAGGGACATCCAGATATAAACCACATCAACCCTCTACACAGTTTATTTCATTCAGTTAATAAGACAATCCCTTGTACTAGGCATTAACTGAATGAGTATTTGCATGTACAGAAATAGAGAACGGTAAAATTTAAAGCATCTCAGCTCATTCATCCTGTACACGGCAGAGCTACTTGCAAGCTCAGTGCTCCCCTCTCTTGGTGCTGAGATGATCGAGTAAACAGGAATGTGAAGGGTGAGGATTTCCTTTTTTAAAAAAATATATCTTTTTTGCCAGGCGTGGTGGCTCATGCCTGTAATCCCAGCACTCGGGAGGCAGAGACAGGCGGATTGCTGAGTTCGAGGCTTGCCTGGACTATATAGTGAGCTCAGAGCCAGCCCGAACTACAAAGCGAGACCCTGTCTCAAAAAAAAAAAAAAATATCTTTTTGGCAGTATCACCTTTGACTTTTAAATAAGGAATCAGTAAATCACCAAAAGCATAGTTTCCCTTGCTGATCCTCCTAGCATATGACTTCAGTGTGATAAATTGATACTCCTTAGGTAACTTTCCTGATTATATGTATACACATGTTTCTGGTTTATACATGATACTCCTATTTCAAAGTGCAGTAATCTGAGTATGTTTATTACAAGCGTACTCCTGCCATACTTATGCACATTGTCTTCAGTCATCATCCAGATAGGCTGTGCCATTGATTTTTTTCTGTTTTGTTAATGAAGAAAATGTTCTTCAGTATTAAACAATATTGAACACTTACAGACACGTGCTAGATCAGGCACCAATGCAAGCACATCACTGAAAATAACCCATGAATATTGACAATGGATTCATGAGGTACTGTGATGGTCACAGATAACAATAACCCATGAATATTGACAATGAATTGAAAATAACCCATGAATATTGACAATGGATTCATGAGGTACTGTGATGGTCCTACAGATAACAATACTAAGGCATTTAAAAACATCAAGGTCACAAAGCTAGAAAGCAACCATGACAGATACAGAACCAGGATTCCAAGGTAACTCTTGGCTGCTGCTTTACACAGCCCTTCACACAAAGGCTCTTCAGCTTTCCTCCACCTTCCACTCATGGGATTAGTTACATTTTTTCCTGGAATATATTGGGATGCAGTGATGGGACTTCTCCAAGACACAGAATGAGAGTTGGGACCGGGCTAGCATTCTGAGTCACTAGTCTACACAGTACAAATGCAAAGAAATCACATTCCCACGGATCATTTTTTCTCCACCACCCAAATCTAGAAATGAAAACCTTAGGTCAACTTCATGGCCCATCTTCTACCCTGGTACTCAGTGAAGCCATACGAAAATTTCCCAGCCACATACCGAGTCGTGCAAGTGCTGGCACAGCTGACCGAGCATGGCCATGGCTGGGAAGAAAACAGCAACCAGGGTGGAGATTTCCCTCTCCCGAGTCCATCCCTGCCCTGACCCACTCGCCCAGCCAGCAGTGCACGACAGTGGCAGCACGAGTTAGACAGAAGAGCCAAGGTTCTGGGTTTAGACAAGCCTGGGGCACGGACATGACCCAACTACTTGCTCGATGACCACAACTCCATGCTTCTAACCTTCTGTAGTCTCTTTTTTCCTATATCTAAGAGGTAGATAAAGCTACTTTTAATTTTTTGAGAAAACAAATGAAAGAATTGTATAAACTGTAAAAGAACCACTCTAACATAAGATATTCTCACTGTGGCCAAGCAACCAGATCTTCTTACCGTCAGTTGTTACGCACGTGATCCGGGTGGCTCTGTCATGTCAAGCACGGGTCAAAACATTTTTCTCTATGAGGTAAGCCACATCCCTTTGGCATTTTTATTAGTAATATTATATTTCTATCTCACTATAACTTTACCTAGAGCTACAATATATATTGTATTTCTAAAAAGCATTTCTTTGTGTTCTGATTTCCAAAACACATTTGAATGGAGTTCTTTATGCTATTTATCTCCATTAGGCTTAGTATTTTGACCTTTTACCAACTTACCTATAATATCCTTTACTGGAAAATGTGAAAAAGGGAAGGATACTGGAAAAGAGGAGATGTGTAAAGAGAGGAAGAACTTTTGATGGAAATACCTCAGGAATGAAGCATATGAATGATTTTTTTCCCCTAGACATTCATTACTGAGATTTAGAACTGCATGTGTTCTGGAAAAGACAATGCCTTTAAAGTCTTTCACATGAATTACTTTATAAAATGATATTTAATTAAAGAAGCAAACAAATATGAAGAAAATAATGCGTGTAAAATATTTTGTCAAAGAAGTCATTTATTTTTCAAAACAGGTTTACACAGGTTTTACACTATACACATTGAGTCTACAAGTTATAACTTCTTTTTGTTTTGTGTAAGGGAGAAGAAAATTGTTCAGAGGTTTTAGGCTTCCCCTACTTATTAAGAAAATAGTTTTTAATATCAAAGGTGCAACAGACTAAAAGCAATTTGGTGTTTTAGAGAAAAATACTCTCTAGATAAAATTTAAATGCAAGTATTAACCCTAGTGAAAAATTGCTACAAGCTGACCTCCTTTCAGGGCTTTCAGGACTCCAAATATAGGCTCTGAATATACAGTAGAAAGGTCTGGAAAGAAACACAGTGACTCATGATAACAGTTATCTTGGGAAGGGAACAAAAGCATAAGTCCAGGGACTGTGCCTAGACCTCATCTGCAGTAAAGAAATTTCATTATTTTAATTCAGGGAAATCTTAAGCATGACTATAAAGTTGTACTTTCATTAATTAGATAACTCATAACTTCAATTTTCTTTCTATGTTGCCCCTACTATTTTTGGAAACCACTCAGCTAGAAAGCCTACGTTGAGAGATAATGTTCAGGCAGATGAATAATTATATTTTCAATATTAACACAAAAATAAATATATAATTTCTACTACTTTTTCATTCAACTGTGAAATACAGGCTTTGCATTTCTGTAAAGTCTTAAATTGTGACCTATTTTTCATGTACTTTCTATGTAAGGAAATATACATGAAAATATTTACAATATGGAAATAATTCTGGAATGTGGTATCAGTAAATGAAAACCCTGATATAAACCACATTTGCAGAAGATCTATATTTCTTCAGACACTAATTTGTCTTTTAGAGACACTAATTTGTCTTTAACCTTTCGAATAGATTACTTGAAATCACAAAACAGCACACTACAGCATTTAATACTGTGACAATATCTCAAAGACCAAATTAAGAACATAGCATTTTTTTCAACACTGATGTAACTAAAAAGAACAATCAAAAAGGAACTTGACCTAAAATATGAACTGCTACTAGTTTAGCCAGGTGAATGCCATGATAAGAAAATAGTGTGAGCTTTGAAGATGATCAAACGCTACCGTGACACCCGCCACTGACTGTCTGGGTCTGCAAGCTTATTCGTGACTCACTGACCCTGTGGTAAAAGGACCACCATTAATGCTACTACCCTTCTGCTCTGCTGATTTCACTGAGTGAGAAATTTAGAGCAAAAACTAATGCATAATCCTCCGCATTTGGAGATTAGACTTCAGGAATATTTTGTAATAACAATTTAAAGTTCATAGTAATTTTTAAAAACTCAATTGATAGTAAATTTCCTTGGAATGATTCTTACATATGCAAAGCTATTTTTAAATTCTCCAGCTACTTATTTAATATTTATGTGTTTATTAATCAATTTAAGGAGATTAAATGCTACTTTCAAATACCATTAAAATATACCTGTAATATTTAGGTTAAAATCAATTTCTTGATCTAAGAAAAAGTTGTAGTACAAGGGTAAAGTAATACCTAGGCTGCAAGGATTTGTTTACTAGGAAACCACAGTTAGCTTTACCTGCAACTGGTGACTTTTGAAAGTAGCCTCTCGTAGGCAAGATTAATATCTATGAAGTAACTGCAAAATGTTCATTAGGCCAGGACACTGTAAATGTGATAAGTAGAAAACAAAAACTTCATTTATATCAAGTTAATAATGAATGTACCCAATGATAATTTTCTAACACGGAAATGTTTTCAATACATGTATATGGGCTATTTGTTCCTATGTAGGAATGACATGACTAATACAAGTCACACAAACTCAAAAGGAAACCTTACATGCTTCCAGAAAATTACCATTTAGCCCTTAGAGAACTGTGTCTAACCCTTAGAGAAATAAAAAAAATCACTTTAAATATCAAGTTCTGAACACTTTGTATAAACATTTTTTTTTTTCCTGGACTCCATGGAGGGCAGAGTAACAATTATTTTGGAATTGGCTACAATCTGGTGGCTTTTAATACAATTTGTATCAATCCCAAGTCTTTGATGGAAAATTGCTTGTCTCCTCAAAGCATCATTTGAGAAATTATAAAAAATGGTAGTTTTTATTTCAAAACATAATCTCCAAATAGGACAGAGGCTGCTGGAGAACAGTATCATACAACTAGTACTAGTCATTAGAAAATCTCTCCTAATGGACAAGGAGAAGGAAAGTATAGCTTTAAAAAAATATATTAGAGCAGAATGGATAGGACTTCAATTTATTAATTACCACCCATTTATCTTTACTTGCCATGTACTGCATATTAATTTCAAATAATAATTTATACTGAAATTAAGGATTACCCAACCTTCAAGTATTTATTTTTCTATAAATGTACAAATTATAAAACACTTCTTAATAGGTATTTGTTGCCCTCCATAGATTAAAATGAAATTACCTGGAAAGAAAGTCAAAATGATAAATGCCCAATAGTGGCTAAATAATATAATAAATCCACCAGCTGCTGAGAAAATAGAAGAGTTTCCATTTTTAGCAGGATAAGACATCAAGAATGTATAACAGTAGAGATCTTTCCCTATGCTGGCCTAAGGTCTGCAAATCTTCAGCAGACATAGTCACAATATTATGGAAAGCTTTTCTTCCATCACTCTTAAAGAGAATATATTTAGGATGTGCTTATGTCCCACATATCCATCCCCCTTTCTGTTCTACCATCACAGCAAATCACCTGGGAATCACCTTGAAGTTATTTTCCTGTAGCTATTTGTCACCTGAGCCTTGACAATACATTCAGTTCCTAGCAAAATGCATCTGGATAGAGAAAAAAGCCTTCAAAACAAAACTCAGATGTGGAAAAATCATGTTATCCAAGTTCTTCTTTGCCTTGGACTTCAAAGGACTCCTATATGGCATAAGGTTTTGGAATACAAAGGAAGAGAAGGATATGGCCAAGAGAGCAGAAGGTCAGGATCAAAGTCCAAAGCTGCAAAACGTGCTTGTGCAGTCAGAGCTGGGCTGAGCTCTTACAGCAAAGTCAGATTTGCCCAGTCTTGGGTAAACTGAGTAAAGAAGCAAGGAATGTGCAAGTTGTTTTAAGAGAACAAGTTAACTCAGTTAAGTTTGAAGATGTATTTTTTTCTGTTCATTCAAAGTCAAGTAAACTGATAGATGTTTTTGAATGATGCAATTTTCTTTTCACCATTAATACTGAATGTGAATTAATCATTCAAATATGCCTGAGGCAAAAAAAATCAATGTGGACTTGTGTGGATTTAAAAACAGACCAACATTGGGCCGGAGGGTTAGCTCAGTGGTTCTGGCACCTGCCTCACAAGCGTAAGGACCTGAGTTCGATCCCCGGTTACCACATATAATGCTGGGCGTGGTGGCTCACGCCTGTAATCCCAGCACTTAGGAGGCAGAGACGGGAGGATTGCTGAGTTCACGGCGGCTTGCCTGGGCACCATAGTGAGCTCAGGGCCAGCCTGAACTACAAAGCGAGACCCTGTCTCCAAAAAGCAAAAAAAAAAAACAGACCAACATTATACATATGAAAGATATGCCCAGCCTTAATTATAATTTACCATACTTATTTAATTTCAATATGCAGTATATTTATCATCACAGCAATACTGTCATTGAAAATATTTTTAAATTCTTATGAAATTTTAGACCCCTGAAGAAAATTAGTCCAATTTTTTAATACTTTCATTTTTAAATGAAAATATTTTGTTCTCATTATAAGATAGTATCTTTCTTGTGCAAAATCTTTAAAACAAAAAATAATAAATGTAAAAATAAAATTAAAACATTCTTAATCCCCTTGCCACATTAACTTTTTAATACATATTCCACCAGAACTTACCTATAAATATGTCACATAGATATAATATGTTACAAAATTAATTCTCTTCTATATCTTTAATTTTACTTAATGTATAATGCATGTTATATATTATACAATATGTAATGCATGTATAGGATACAATAAACACATTTATACTTATATGGTTATGTGTGATATATTACTTCCTATGATAATAAATACCCCTGTTAATTCTTTGTTAATTAATGATTAGTATTTTATTGAAAGGATCAAATACAAATTACAAAATAATGTTTTTCAAGCTATTTTCTGAAAGTTCTTTTATGATGTTCCAAATTTTACTCATGAGAGGATTTGAGTATAACAAATGTAAAGCAGTTATAAAATATCTCAACTGCAGAGCATTTGGGGCTGTTTATATCTAATTTAAAATTGCGACTTGCAAAAGGATAGCAGTTTTTGATATATCTATACAATAAGTCATGGGAGTTTTACATGCTAAAATCCCCCGAATGTTCTAAATAACAAATTCTAGGCTAACTACTGGAGAAATCTATGGCCTAATGACCACCCCACTAATGTTTTATGCTTAATTTTATTAATTAATATTAATAATTCTATAATAAACATTTTCAGATACTCACTTTTGAGCATTTATTTATGTGCTTGAAATAAATTTTGAAACTCAGAATCGCCTACCCTATTTATGTATTTAAGGACTTGATACATATTATCAATGTGTCCCTAAAAACCTTAACAATTTACATTGCTATAACAGTTGAAAACCATTTTCCCATAAATAACCAACACCAGTTTTTATAATTCCTTAAATTAACTTTTCTTCCTTTCCTAATTGACACTACCCTGACCAACTAGCCTACTTAGTTTTAACTAATGTCTTTTACTTTTAAATGACATTTGATAACCCTTGTGTACATCAGTTTAAGGATATGGATAGGACATAAGAAAAAATGAATCTATGAACCTATGGACTCCACAAACCACCATCCCCTCCTCCCCCATTCCATCTCACAACATGAACAATGGTGCACTCCATTTTGTCAGTTTAATTTTGGTTACACAGCAACGAAGTCACACATGTACCACTAACCTAAGTGAACAGCAATACAGCTATTAGCTATATTGTGAGGGAGGGAGGGAATGAGGGATGGAGGGAATAAGAGAGGGAGGGAAAGAAGGAAAGAGAGAGAGAAAGAAATTGTATTAGTTCTACAGATAATGCTGAGATGACTAGATATTCTGACAAGGAATCTCCAGGGATATGCTAAGTCCTCAATCAAGAATTCAGGAAAAATCAGTGCTAGAGAGTTAGGTAACAAACTAAATTTGCCTAATGAAACACAAGTAATAGATTTTAGAATAATTGTTAAAGCCTAAAAAGAAGAAACACTAGAAATAAACAAAAAATAACTGTGATATTTTCAAAAAGCAGTAAAATATATCAAATTTAAAGATACAGAAAACAATAAAACTCAATGTCATGAGAGTAATATAAACAAACTCATGCCACTGAGATTAGATGAAAAAAATGAGGAGAGTATGAAATAAGTAAAATTGGTTGAAGAAGTAAAAAAAAAGAAAAGAAAAAGAAAAACTGATAAAATTTACTGCCACTCTAAAAATTAAAGGTTAATCACAGGTTAATATATATTCATTATAATATGGTTTTATCCAGTTTCACCAAACTTTTAGGAAACAAAGTAATCCTTACCTTAAAGAACTGACCCAAACTATCAAAAACAGAATAAGCTGTCCAAAGCTAAACTTTCCTGACTATGAAATCCAAATCAGACTGAACAAGAAAAGATCATTAGGAACATAGATTCTAAAAATCCTGAATAATACATTAGCAAACTGTACATGGTTACATGAAACCAAATTAATATATCATGACTATTTACAGTTTACTCAATGAACATAAAGGTGATTTTTGCATGGCAAAACATAGTAATTCACAACATGAAAAATTTAAAGGAGAAGTTATTTTGATCATTAAAGTTGACACAATAAAATAACTCAGTAAGTTTTAGTGTTTATTAATGCAACACAAAAAAAAAAAACCTCTTAACAAACCAGGAGTAGGAAATACCCCATTCTATTAGTCTGTATCAAATATTATATACAATCATGTGTAACAAAGAAAAATTGTTTTGTATGAAGAGCAACACAGATTTTCCACCACAAATTATTTAAATGCTAAAATAGCCTAGAGTGAGAGGAAACTGTAATTTTCATACACATTACTTGTGATAAATCTGGAAATCTTCAGTACCTGCTAACATGAGGAAGCGCATTCACTGTGTGACTTGACAGCTTTCTATTTACAACAGTGATACGAGCACCTAAGAACAAAGAGACTCAGACAGGGATACACACTCTAACAGCATCAGTTTCACTGGAAATAACCTAAGTGTCTGTAAACGGTGTACTTATTAAACAAACTATACTGTCTAGTATATTACTAACACATTCAATGTCTCTATGATGAAATACAATTGGAGAGAAAGAAAAAGGAAAATTCCAAAAAAGTATGTATGCTGGGCTACAATTTAAACTTTACAAAGAGCAAACATTATTTTATGATATAAATATGCATGGAAATACCAGCAAGTAATTTCAGAGGCGTCCTCACCAAACTGGTAATACTGATCATTTCTTAAAAGTGATTATGGATGTCACGGTGAGTTTTAAGTCTCATCTGCAATGACTGGATGAGCCTGTGTCTACATGTTGCATATGTATTTGCATTGGACAAATTTTTAGATTCTATAAATTAGTGATTTTCCCAAGATTGGTAAAATACCACTTGCTACTTGAGTTTTTCAGAGAATTCTTCCACTATGACAAGTATTTCTTAATTTCTTAAAGAGAAGCTAGATGCTATGTGATGAGACCACAACCAGCCTTATAAGAAGAGGTGAGTTATTGGAGAAATACAATAAGGCAAGATTTACCCTTAAAACAGAGCAAAACTCTCGGGAAGGCCCAGGTCTTCCTTAAATAGCACTTTTTAATTGTAAAGGTAGAAAGGCTATGATTTCAGGTTCTGCAATGAGCAGGTGCAGCTACTGTACATTCCTCATCTTCCAGGGGAAAACCCATTTGTTGTAGCCCAGATAGAGAAGTAGACTAAGGAAATACGGACACAGAGGCCAGCATGAAATGTCCCTGTGGAGAGACCCAGCATCCCATGGTTCCAGGACCACCCTTTGGCCCGCGAGGTCCTGCAGACCCTGGTTTGCTCTGTGACTTGGTCAGGTCCTAGGGAGTCTCTCTTACGATCTGGAAAATAATGGAGCTGCATTACTGAGTTCCTTTCCAGGTCTACAGTTCGTTGCCTTATTATCAATTGTTTCGCAGGCACCTAGAAATACCATTATTTTTTCTAAGATCTTGCGGCTGTGGCTGCAGGAGTAATGCTGCTGCACACACCCTCGAAAACTATCCTCAGACATTAGTCACTAGCATAATTGCTAGATGTAGGTGTGTTGTTGGAGAAAACTCTATTTTTTGCAGTGATCCAGAATTTGAAAATAACATGAACGGTGGGCAGCACATGTGCTTTCGGACTAACCTCCAACCAGAAGCAGCAAGGAGCAGTGTGCCACATGCACCTTACTAACTCTTCCCCTCCAAAGACACTGAAAGAAGAGCAAACGTTTCTCCACCTCTTTGTTTAATACCCTTTAACTGGAGTCCTAAGAAAGGGTTTTTGAATAAGGGTGTGAGTTATTGAACTCTCAGTATAGCTCGCTTTATTTGTTGGCAAAGAGAGACGTGTTTTCATGAAGGGCAGGAATTTACCTGTCCTAAAATACTTCTCCCAGGGGCTTGTCATGGCATCGCCCTCCCCTCTCCCTGGCCCCAAATCACCTCTGCAGGCAGGTTGGGCGCGTTACTGAGAAAATCACTGTGAGCAACTGGGGAGCAGCTGCAGCGAGCAGCGTCGGCGCCCAGGGCAGCGCTGAGGTCACTCTTGGACTACGAGGGCAGTGCGGGCTACTCAGTAGGCGGACAGGGTCCCCCGGGGCACCGGCAGCCACCCTGGCAAAGCGGGGCCCATGCAGGGAAGGCAGCTAGGGCACCGTGCGGTCTGAAACCCCACAAACTGCTGTGGACTGAAGGAGAGAACAAACAAGCCTCCTCCATGGCTCGGGCCTAGACTCTTGCCGGAGGTTGTAATTAATTTTAATCATTTCCAAAGCCATTTGTCTACACTTTTTTTTTCCTTTTTGCTTCACTGCTTCTCATAAGTCATACTGATTCATCAAGATTAATTCCCCCCCTGGAGTTCCTGAGTTCTTTTTCTTAAATGAACAAGTTAACATCGTGCAAATGGATTTAATGTCAAAATAATCCACACATTAAAAGGAGAACAAGCTCGCCTAGGCTCACACTCACTGGCATGATCGTATCCCTTACACTAGTGTTTTGAGCACATTTACCAGCCCATCCCTTCCCGGACTCCACAGCGACCACGGAAAATACAGTGTAGCAAAGACACTCTCCGGGTATATAATGTATGCAAAGTCAGGACGAAAACCTCGTGACTAACTCAAGTAAAAGGAATTAGATGGCTAGATAGATATCAGAAAAGTAGATGTGTATGTGTTCTTATTTATTGAGTTATTGGACTGAAACTTTCTGTGTTGGTTGCCATAGGTAACTGAGAAAATATCCTCGTTAGGACTGAACACTGGTCAAGTGAAAGCTAAGTTAATTTATGATGGATTGCTATTGCTGACCTAATATCTTTGTAGTCCCTAGACAGCTGTCTGGAATCCATGCCGACAAGCACACTGGAATACATAATACTCCAAAAATCCTACTCACTGTGAGGATGAAAACTGATGCATTCAAACAGAAAATCATTTACATGGAATTGTACCACCAAAAGTTATCTCCTGAAGTCATTTTAGATGGCCTGGCTATTGATTTGAATGGACCACCTTTATTGTGTATATATTAGACTGCATTTAGTATGCCCATTTTAGTCATTAATTTTTGCATCAGAAAATTGTCATCATTTTCTTTCTTTAATATCTGACATAAATTCAACTAATTATCAGAAGCAGTTTTGTTCAAAACTTAAGGAAAAATTAAAATTCACTTAATAAATATGTCCCTTAGGAATATTTATATTACTTTCTGTGAGCCCAAAGTGGGACATTTTTCAGTATCCATATGTAAATGGCTTAATTCTTTCTATCTGCACTTAATAGTTGTAACCATGAATCCCAAGAAGAAAGTAAAGATAAGAACAATTGCTCAAAGGTATATTTCCAAAGCAGTTAAAATTACATTTTCTGTTTTATTTTTTTTACCATGTCTGGATCTTGTTGTCATTCCACTGGATAAATTTTTCTAAATTTTGAGCTCCACATAGGAATAGGCAATGAATTCATCTAAGTACTAAAAAAAAAGAAGTGACTTAAAGAAGATCTTGGAATAAGGGACAAGTCTTGTGAGGCAATAGACTTTATACAGTTTAACAAATAAATATGTTACAACTTTTCTCCAAATCATTTAAGTGAGTGAATTTGATACATAACACAAAATGACACAGAAAGCCTTTGTTTTTTCCTGTAGACCTCATCTGATCTATCTTCTATCAACCTACATATTGCTTTACTGAGAGAATTAAAGGCCTCAGAGGACCTTAGAAGAAGGCAATTATTTACTTGTTGAGTACTCTCATTTGTACATGCAAAAATTATACAGATACACCTATGGAAAAGAAAGAACTGGACCTCATTCAGAAAAAAACTAACTCCAAGTAGATCACAGACTCCAAGAAGGGTAAGAATTTACCTGTCCTGAAATAATTCTCCCAAGGGCTTATGGCAAGAGCTAAATTATACACAATGTAAAGCATATGCAATAAAGAAGTGTAAAAATTTGTCAAATTTTAAAACTTTACTGCATAAGATATATGAACAAAAAGAAAAATAGAGAACAGGAGAAACTATAAATGTAAATCATCATTAGTTAAGGGTCTAGTACTTATAAAATATGAAGAACTCTTACAGGTTAGTAATAAAAAAACAAATAGGCCATCTAAAATTCACAAATAATTTTAGTAGATATTTGTCAACTAAAATTCACAAATAATTTTAGTAGATATTTCTCATTAAAAGGCATGCAAAACTCTAAGGACATGAAAAAGATGCTCAACACCATTTATCAGACAGATCAATGGATCAAAACCATAATGATATAACATTTCACAACTATTAGGATGGTTATAATTTAACAAAATCAGACTGTAGACTCTCGTGAGGATAAAGACAAATTAGAACCCTCTTAGAATGATGATAAATTATTGACAATATTCCAGTATATCCTAAATTATTTTTTGTCTTATTTTGATATTTGCCAGACCCAAATAAGATATCCTCTCTTTAGTTTTATTAATGTTTTTCTTCTTTCTCTACCATTTTCATTATTACCATTATCATAGCAAAACAATATTGAGATTTAGTAAATTCTTGTCTCTGAACTGAGCACTTTTATTTAGTTCCTTTTTTAATTGATTTTTATTGACACATTTTATACATACAATATGCTCACATTTAACACTGAGTACTTGTACACATACCTGACACATCTTGATTCTTATTCTTCTCGTTTTCCCTCCCCTCCTTAGAACCCCCACCCCTTTTATACATGAGTTGTTTCCTTTTTTATTATTATCATTTTTCTTTCCCTTCTTTACTTTCCTCTACCCACCCTTGCCCTTTTCCTTTTGCATATTTTCTACCTATTTCACATTCATTTGGCTTTTTATACTAGAAAAAAGATACAGTACTTACATATCTCTCTGTCCTATTTACTTCAGCCATGAGTATATCCTCAACATGCGTCCACTTGAGTATAAATGACTCAAATTTATCACTCTTTATCACTGAGTAATACACCATTTTAAAACAAAACCACATTTTCTTTATCCAGTCCCCTGTTGATGGGCATTTGGGCTGTTTCCAAGATTTAGCTATCACAAACTGAGCTGCTATAAACATGAGTGCACATATGTCGCTGTGGTATGGAGGAAAGATAGCCTCTATAATCAAATGGTGCTGGAAAAACTGGGTATCAATTTGCCAAAGCTAGATCTATCTCTTTCACCACACACCAAACTAAAATCAAATGGATTAGAGACCTAAACATTAAAACAGAAACACTATGCCTGCTGGAAAATAGATTAGGTATAACTCTCGAAGACATTGGCAAAGGGAACACTTTATGAACAAAACTCCAGCAGCACAGGAACTAGCAGAAAGAATCAATAACTAGGATCTCATCTTATGTATCATTTTTTTTAGGGACACATTGCCTGGTCTTTCAGTTCCTTTCAAATCTAGGTAGAAGTATCCATCCCACCCCACAACTAATGTTTCTGCATGTCTGAAAAAACAGTACCATATGAATGACACTATCATCTGCCACCAGCTTGAGGATTAGCTGAGGTTACTTGGACCACCACTTCAGCAGCCTCTGAATGCCTAGAAGACTGAATTCCTGAGATACACTTCCCTACATGACCCTGAATGAGCTGTGGGATCTCTTGATTCGTATTCTTTTCAAGAAATGCTCGACATCGCTGGTCATTCGAGAGAGCCAGATGAAAGCAACACTAAGATTTCATCTCACTCCACAAAGAATGGCTGCTACCTTGAAATTAGC
>PVIC010005026.1:5976-59609 GCA_004025085.1 Thryonomys swinderianus
TTTTTTTTTGAGTCATCTAGAAGCTGTTGAATTGATTTCTCATGGTCCCTTGCCCTTTTCCATAGATTATGTCTTTCCTGTTCATTGGCTGCTATGCTGTCCTCTAGGTCTGAGATTCGGTTCTCTGCTTCATTCATCCTACATTGCAAACTTCTGTTCTCCTTCATCATCACCTGGAGCTCTGCTTGAAGCTGTTCAATAGGTTCCATTGCTTCTGCTATCTTGGATTCTATCATCTTGCTATCTCTTCTTTAATGATGTCTTTCCCTCTGGACAGTATCTCTGTTTTGATCTCAGAGATGAATTCTGCTTTCCATTTTACCAGATCTGCTTTAGTTACCATCTCCAAGAGTCCTGGTGTTTGAGTTTCAGTTTGCTCCATTTCTCTTTTCTCTGAATTTCCCTGTGGTGGTGATCTTTGTGTCTATTTTTTTTATATTTTCTCATTTCTACTCTTTTGTTGTTACTAATGCTATTTGTTTAATTCCTTGCCTGATGACAAGGCAATGTTTGTTGCAGGTCTCTTTCTTTCTTTCTATTATCCGGGGCCCTTTGGAAGTGGCACCTTTCTGAGGTGTCCTCCTTGAATCTATAATGACCCCTGAGAGTTCTCAGTTCTGACACATCATGGGAGGTACTTGAACAGAACAATCACATCATCTTTGTTACCAAAATACAATCAGTGCCAGTATCAGTATTAAACACAGTAAATAAAATGAGAAGTTTTGTTAATTTCTATTCTGAAGACTTTGAACTCATGAGTTATCTCTATGTCCATATGCCAAAATTTAGAATTAACCAGCAACATGCATACAACAGGTAGATCATAAATGTACCCCCAAAAGCCTTCAGGAATAAAAGGTCATTGGAGAATCATGGAGGTAGGGAGACAGAAGGAGAAGGAAATAGGCTTAGCAGATTTATGAAGATCACCTAGACTTGAGAGCCTCATATATGCCAGCGGGTAACAGAGGATAAAAGGGGATATATAAAACAGTACCAACTGTATGCTGTAAGACCGCTGGAGACTTTGAACTCCTTCTTATAATATTACAGGAGAAGAGATGGGGCAGCCTAAGAGTCTTTTACTTCTGGGTATTGCTTCTGACAGGACGATAGGGGAGGTTGTGGGGACAAGAGGTGACTAGAGGGATCTAGGAGTAGCTGGCAAAATAGAAACTAGACTCCCTTTTTTAAATCTTGCCTGGTCTCTCAGCGCTGCTCTGGAAATGGCTCCGGCTCCTCTCAGGACTGTGTCATCACGACGCAGCCTGGGGCGGAGTGGGCCTGGCCGGTGGGCCGCGATCCTCTGTACTGGGAATGGCGCCCGGGGTCTGCGACCTAAGAAAATGTGTTTTTATATAAAATGGAATATGACACTGACATAAAGAAAGATAAACCCGAGAGCTTTTTAGGTCTCCTAAAATGAATGCACCTTCAGAACATAATTTTAAGTGAAAAAATTTGGACATGCATGTTTAAATATCACACTTTCTCCTGTGTAAGAAATATAGAGGATACATAAGAACCGAAATAGATACTCAGAAGTAGGAAGAAAATTTTCAAATGCGAAAGGAACAAGGAATGAAGTTGAGAGTAGTGAAGAGAGGAGATACAAATAATTTTAAAAGGATGGAAGGAAAACAATAAAAAATAAAGACATGAAGACGTAGGCATATGATACAGGACAAATCAAGATACGAATGATCTCACAGTTATAAAAACTTGATTAACAGATAGGACTTCCAGATATAATAAGAAATTAATGCTCACGTCATAAGAAGCCGGGCAGATGCTCCAGGCGTCCCTTAGCTCCTCACCTGCGATGCGGGACCCCCGGGTGCGGGCCTCGGGTCTCCCCGCAGAGCAGAGCGGCTGGGTCCCTCCGGGGGCCGCTGAGGTGAAGGGCGCGAGCCCGGGGAGAACCCGCGGACAGACGGACAGGCTGCCGGCGCTGACGCATCTCAGCGGACCCGCGACCCAGCACTCGTCCCCGACAAGGCTCAGGGCGGCTGAAAGTTGCCTCAAAGAGCAGAGGCTGAACTGTCCCCGTGACGAGAGGATTTCTAGGGCGCGGACCCCCCTGCCAAAGCACAGGGGTGTTTCTCGTTCACAGAGTGAGACGCACGGTCACGCGTTGGGCCGCACGTGGCCGAGCTCAGGACACGAGATTCCGGATCGCCCCGCGCAGAGCTGCGGAGAGGTCCCCGCACGGGCCGTGGCCAGCAGGACAGTGCGGGGCGCCCGCAGCTGCCTAGGGGCAGCTCCCGTGCCGAGGGGCGCCTGGCCTGTATGGCCTAGAAGTGAATGTTTTCCTTACGCCATTAATTTGTCTTCTTTTTCACGAACATATTCTGACCATGTGAATGGTATTTTTTTCAAGTGAATTCTCTGGATTATTTCCACAGTAATGAAAGCCCTTCTTATTAAAGTCTATTTGGGGCCAGATATTTAGCTCAGTGGTTCTGGGGCCAGCCTAGCAAGGGCAAGTTCCCTGGTTCGATCCCTGGTAGCCACTACAACAATACCGGGTGTGATGACTCAGGCCCACCAGCAATCAACACCACATACCACAGCGCCGGGCGTCAGCCCGTGTGGCTCAAGCCTGTAATCCCAGCACTCGGGAGGCAGAGGCAGGAGGATTGCTGAGTTCAGGCCTTGCCTGGGCTACTTAGTGAGCTCAGGGCCAGCCTGAACTACTTACTTCCTGACTAAATTATAAAATACCCAGGTTAAGGAGCTACCGCTTAGGTTCAAGTCAGTGCCACAGTTATTAAGTGAGAGTGGGAAGGTTCTCAGAACCGTACTGCTTAGTAACTGGAGTGTAGTTAATTTCTCTCACACAGATCTCCCAAGATCTGAAAAAAATGTTCCTCTGTTTGAATTTTCCCATTTGATTTAAAATATTCTTTTCCGAGTTTACCTGCAGAAACAAAACACATGTCCAAAGGCAAATGTTTGTCAGAAGAAACAGGTCGTTCATAGAAACTTAAAATTTTTGTTTTGTTTTGTTTTGTTTTTTTTGAGACAGGGTCTCGCTTTGTAGTTCAGGCTAGCGCTGAGCTCACTATGTAGCTCAGGCAAGCCTCAAACTCAGCAATCCTCCTGTCTCTGCCTCCCGAGTGCTGGGATTACAGGCATGAGCTACCACGCCCGGCAAAACTTAAAATTTTGATCAGTAACACTGACTATATATGTCTCATGAATACATATAGCTGCCTGTGCTAAGAATTCCTTGCCTGTCAAAATTTCATGTTCATTTGGGCTTCCTGTTTTTTCAAAATTTTGTTTCCTCGATTTAGTCCTTCTACAAAGCCGGGTCACTAATATCACTGGCAGAGTCCTCACTACAGATTCTGACATATAGATTGGATAAAATAAATGAAGAGTGATATTGTGGCTAAAATATTCAGACGTCACTATTTCAAAGGCTGGCTCACTTCATGGTGAAGGACTAGGCTGTTCAACCCCAGTCAGGAGAAAGGCAAGTGCGTGTGCAGTAGTGAAGTTTCAAGTGTAAAAATCAAAGCTAGGCAAGTGGGCACTGAGCCAGGCAGCTCGGCGGGATGGAGCAAGAGCTGCTGTCAGGCTGGTCTTCTGGGCCTAGAAAGATAGTCTCTGACCAACCTCGAATCTTCCTTCAGGTTCAAGGACAGCCGGCTGGACCCTCTGGTGGTGAGGGGTCTTAAGGGGAGCTCGTTCTGGGGCAGCTGTTACAGCTCAGCCCGAGCCCTGGAATCTCAGCACAGGGAGCCCTCGTTTGGCACCCCTCTGGCCAGGCTGGGTCTCCAGGGCTGGGCTTCAGGCTGAGCAGCCACGGTGAGCAGGAGAGTGGAGAGGCCAGGCCTCCTGAGAGGGCAAGCTGCTTTTTGCCCTGCAGATTTTCGTGAAGTCGGTAGGGCAGTTTTTCTCTGAGAAACACAACCCAGGGCTAATGGCTGTGACCCTGTGACTGTTGAAGTGATGCCCGCGCGAGGCGTGTCAGGGTGATGGTGAACATGCTCATGCAGGCCGGGCGCCTGGCCCTTAGATAATACTCTCTGATACAGACCAGCTGCTGGCCTGCAAATTACACTGAAAGGAATGCTTTCTGTGCTGTTTTCTCTTTTTAAAAGTACAGAAGTCTCTTTATTTGAAAACTTGCAGAATTATATTTCAATACATACACTGTATTTAATATTCATGAAGTTATAATTTATAAAACTATAAAGATATAATTACTACTAATAAAAGCGCCACTTTCAATATATGAGATGCCCAATGAACTCATTCTGTTGAAATAAAAATCCACCCAGGCCCTTGGGTGTGTGCAGCACCTGCGTGTGTTGGAAGGACCAGGATGAGCCACCTCCTTCCACAGGGACTGGCAGGGATGCCATCTTCCCATCCTTGCCCTGCCCGCTCTGTCCTGGCCCATTGCGTTGCACAGCAATGGTGCGAGTTTGGGGCTGTGGAGGGTGACAAGAAACAGTCACGCGCGTTCCCGTCAGAGGGTAGAGCCAGCCTCGTCCTACCTCAAGTTCGCATCACGCACCTGTGGTTACCGCTCCTACATGGACCCCATAGGGATTTTTAGGGCCTACCATGTCCAGAACAAACATTAGTGCTTCATAGCTGTGAAGTGAAACTAAAGCGTGGCCTCGAGTCTGCAGAGAGTTGAGCTGCACCCCCTTTTTAAGGGCCTATCTTTTAATAGAATGTGAGTAAAATGGAGGACAAGAAGGAACCATAATTGAGAAGAAACTAGGAAATGATGCCTGTGGTCCGCTGAGCACAGTTGTAGGTTCTTCCATACTTCAACCACTGAAAAGTTTAGCCTAATTGGCCACCTACTGAATTTGAGCTGGCTCTAGTGATACCTTTGATAAATACAGGGTAGCAAAAATAATGTTCTGAGACATTCGAGGTTGTGTCAGAGAGCCAGAGAGCTCACCTTGGTCTTGGAACTTTTTCTGTGGGAGTCTGGGCTGCTAAAAATCACTGTGCTGAAGAGGTTAGGTACTGGTCTCCAGGTGACATTCCTGGCTGAGCCTAATTTTCCAGTTATATCTGCCAAGATGTCTGACATGTGAATATACATACCTTGAACTCTGCAGTCTAGGCCTGCATCCGCTGAACACTGTGCTACAGTGCTTATGAATCTCATAGCCCAGTCTCATTAATGAACATAGATACAAACACCCTCAACAAGATACTGACAGAAAGAAAGCATCAAATCATTAAAAAGAGCATAGCTCATGACAAAGTAGGCTTCATCCCCAGGATGCAGGCATGGTTCAACACACGAAAATCAATAAATGCAATTCATTACACAAGTAGAATGAAGACAAAAATCATACAATCATCTCCACAAGTGCATAAAAAGCCTTTTACAAAGTCCAGCATCTATCCGTGGCCCCAACTCTGAAAAACAAATAAGTACACAAGCACTTTATCTCAGTCTGATAAAAGCCAGATGTGACAAACTGCTCAAGACTATATTAAATGGTGAGAAGAAACCTGAAAGCTTTTCGTCTAAAATCAGGAACAAGACAAGGGCACCCTCTATTACCACTCCTGTTAAATATAATACTTTAAATTTCAGCCAGAACAGTCAGGTGAGAGAAAGAAGAGACATGCATGCAGAAAAGGAAGAAGACAAAGTATCCTTATTCACAGATGACATGATTACCTACATGAAAGATCCGAAAGTTTCCACCAAAAGACTCCTAAAACCAATAGACAAGTGCAGCAAGGAAGTAGGACAGGAATTGACACAAAAATCAATAGTATTGGCTCCTATGCACCATAATGACCCCAGTGTGAAAGAAATTAGAAAAACAACACTATTTGAAATAGCTTCAAGAAAAAAATAGATAATAGGAATCAACTAGCAAAAGAAGCGTAAAATTTCTGTAATGTGGCTGAGATACAAAATCATTGCATCAGTGTGCTCCTAAGGTTTCTGACCCCTAACATTTATCCAATAAAATATTCGCTCCACCCAGTTGTAAAGTATTTTACTATGCAGTAATAAATAAGTAGAAATGGCTACCAGAAACTGGAGTTGATTCTTGAACCAGTCCAACCTCTTCAAGCCTGTTGTATTGACTTCCTATCCTGTGAGTATGGAAGGACTTATCTACAATAATTAAAAAAACTAATATTATCTGGATAAAAGGTAGATATGAGAGCATGTCAATCTCTTCTGCAAAATCAAGCTGCCCATTGATATTCTGTCTAAGCTCCATGCTCTCATGCTATCCTCACCAGTTCAGGTCTGAACACGGTCCTGCTCTTCAGTTCAGGGTCTGGTCCTATGCCGCTGCTGCAGACTTCCTGAAGAAACTAGGTGAAACCATACAATCTCTGCCAGTCTTTCTGATGAAAAAGTTTTCAGAAAACCGATTAAGAACATTAAGACAGACATGGAGCTGATCAACTCCCTTTGGTATAGTGAAGAGTGTTTATGTAGCAAATCAGAGGCTGCCATCTTCAGAAAGGCTTTGTGCCCGTGTGGCCTTCACTGATATCTGTGGACTTAGATCTTGCAAGGATTCTTTTAAAGTTCCCTAACTATACTGTTCACAGTACCGAAACTTTTTGCAGTGAGATTTGTGCTCCACACTTACTTTTCTTCAGAGTCTGGAAACTGGAGTGTGTTAGAAAATACCCATGTGATGAGCCCCAAGAACAACTCCAAGCACTGAGTCTCTCATGAGCTCCCTCACATACAGTATTTCACATGTTCTCAGGGTTCATTGCTGCAGGAATTAAGCAGCCCCTGTTGTGACCCCACTGGCAGAAGACTAGGAACTTGCGCCTGGTCTTCTCCAGACTTTGCCTCATGTTCTGTTTCTCTTTGTTGATTGTGCTTTGCATCATTTGATTGCAATAAATCACAGCCACGAATGTGATCATGTGCTCTGTCCAGGGTTTCCTCTTGTGGAACTTTCAGACCTAGTGGGGTTTCAGAGGACATCAGACGTGGCAAATGTAGAATCAAAGGAGGTTTATATTAAGGCAGATCAAAAACTAGTTTGTGTTTAAATAAAAAGTCACATTGTCATTAATGTACCTTGAAATATTCTTTCCCTTAGAGCACATTTATCCTATCATTATCACCTACCCTGTGTAGCAGCTCTGGAAGCCCCCTTTCATGTGTCCTTCAAAATATGATCAGCATTTGATGGATACTGCTGCTGGGGGCCCTCCAATGGAGGATGGGCTCATAGGCACATCAGAGTGACCCTTAGCCCCTGGCTCACTGGATCCAGTACTGGGTGACTTGAGGCTCTTGTCTGCTGTCAAAATGAGTAAGAAAGAGAAATTTGTGGGATAAGCTGAGGATAGAGAGGCAGTTATGACAGTGCAATGAAAGTCCCGTAGGTTCTGTGACCTGCAGGATCCTTCTCATCCTTGCTGATCCTACTTACTGTTCCCTCATGGTTAGGTGTGAGACACAACAGAGTCCTGGCCGAGAGTGAGAAAAAGCGAGTCCATGTGGAAGTAGTCCATGAAAGAAACTCAGCCTTGACCTTTGCGTAGACTGTTTTTCTTCATGGGTGACGACAGTCACGAGCATTAGAATTGCTGTGGGTTCACTACTTTTCGATACCTAGAGACACTAGTATAACAAAGAAGCAGTGCTAGTGACTGGAAGCTGTGACAGCAAGACGAGGCCTTTGTAACGAAGGTTGAGCATCCTAATGTGAAAAATCATAAAATCTGAAATGTCCTGAATGCAAAATTTTTTGTGTTGACATGTCACAAGTGGGACATTCCATGCCTGACCTCTTATGACAGTCAATCAAAAATACAGGCATATTAAAAATACTATACAAAATTATTTTCAGGGTTTGATATGCAATCCAAAGGCATTTCATGTTTAGACTTGGATTCTAGCCCCAAAATAACTCATTTCTATATGGAAATTATGAAATCCCCAAATTCTAACACTCTGGTCTTAATTATTCTGGGTAAGAAACTTTCAACCTATATATGACTTCTGAAAATTTATTTCTAAATTATTGATTCTCCTCTGTTGATTTATGTTAATATCTTTACTACTTTACCATTTAAAGCTATTATTGCCTCCTCATACTTTAGAAACATTTGTCATTAGCCTTTGGAAGTACATAAAAAATTATGTTAGGTAAGTAAGTAAGTTTGTGTGTGTGTGTGTGTGTGTGTGTGTGTAGAAAAGGAATCAAAACAATGTGAAAAGTGGAATTAGTAGAGCCAGTGAACAGATTTTGTGTAATTCTAGGTTCTAAATACTAGTTAGGACTTCAGAAAATGTTTTTTCTTCAACTCATTAAAGCTACCGAAAAAGAAATTTATTTTGTACATAATCACTTGTCTGTGAGCCTCTGAATCAATAGCTGAATGTGCTCAGGGCTCCTCTTCACCCAGTTCTTGTTCTTCCTGTACCCACCATTCAGACAAGTCACTTGAAGAGTGAGCTGTATTTCGGCATCTTCAATGTTGTAGGTAAAAGCTGAAAATGAAAGTCATTTTCTTTGGCCCCTATTTTGGGAAAAATTTCGAGGATAATTTATTGAGTCATTGCAAGGAGGATTTGCAAAGTAGATTTAACATATTATTTTTGAAGTACAATATGTCAGACCTGCACTTTTCTCCTTGTATTCCAGTATTGATAAGAATTCTGAGTAAATGTAGGCAACTAAATAAGAATAATTAAAATGGAAAACAGGAAAAGGAAATGATAAAATTGTTTAATTTGAGTTTAATGTGTACTTCCTTTTGAAAAGCAATTTTCCCATCTAATGAACACTTCTGCATTACCAGGTTTTAAGTTTGGTACATTAGATATTGACTGAGTTTCAGTTTACATATTAATACAAAATGTGTACAATTCAAAATTTTCTTATTTAAGCACATTTTTACTGAGCTATTGCCTATCATTCTTAGGAAGATCAAACTGTAAATCTGATGATAAAATTAAAAGCATTAGGGTTCACAGTCTATACCTCTGACTCCATAGCACAGATCATTGGTGATTAATTGGAAGAAGGTAATTATAGCCAATTTTTCTCTCCTTCACCCTGTTTCTCTTAATCATTTCACTTAAAAGTTGGAATGTTTGGGGACTTAAAATCCTCAATAAGATGTAATGAATGCCTAAGATAATACAGAAAGATGAAATCTGTCTTCGTGTAGCCAAATGTTTGTCTTATATTTATTTTTCTCTAAAGCATAAGATGTAGTAGAGCAACTAGGACTCAACCTACCTGATATACCAACATCTTAAGAAAAATAGTATCCAGAGGAAACCAAGAATTAGGCTTCTGTGTACACTGGAGTCAGTCGGAGTGAAAATATACCCAAGAGAATGCAATTGGTAGAGGAGAGCTGAGAGTTGTGTTGATCTGAAGCATCAAAGGGCCTCTTCCGGTGAGTAATGACCCCATCAGGCTCTATGTTAGGTGTTTCTGCATGTTTCTTATCTGATACACAAAGCTGCCCCTTGAGGTAAGTATTCTTCTTCTTCTTCTTACTACTACTATTACTATTGCTGTTTTAAGGTATATCCATTATTTACTAATGGATAACATAGCCAAGATCCCATCCGAGTCACTAGACCATGCCAACTGTAATCTGTGCAGTTTCTTATTTAGATTGATTCTATATCAAGTAAACATTTCTTTCTAATGACAAGGAATTTGATTATATGTTTACAGAAAAGACATTTAAAAGTTCATTTAGGAGGACTGAATCGAAGAAGATAGATTTTAGCTAATGACTGTGTGTCTTAAATCTTAAAGAAGAGATCCAGAAAATTGGTCAAAATATGTCTTCCTGTCTTAAGATACACTTTTCATGTTAAGATTCTAAATGATAATAAAATATTCTTATATGTAGCATGAAAGTTTAATAGCATTTTCTTTTTCATTTGAACACTGTTCCAGAACCTATAACTTCCAATGTGTTCCCAGTCCTGTATCAATTGGAAATCTTAGTCTCTGTAAATATTGTTTGGCTCATTTGAGAAATACAATTTGATCTCAAGCAAAGACCAAATATGTACTTATGTGGATGATGTTTCCTCCTGATTTATGCTTCCTTTTTGAAAGAGATTTTGCTCTTTCAAACTACAGGACATTTTAAGATGTGGATTATGCAAAAACATGACTTTAACTCTGACAGTGATTTAAAGTGGAAAGGAAGAAAGATGTCTGCTTTCATACAACAAGGTATAGTTATAGTACTATATAAATATTTTATATTGTTTATATGGAAATCATAATTCATGATGACACAAACTAGATACTCAAGCTACTAAAGCAGTTTTACATAATAGGAAAATGATTTCATTTAATGATTTGGTTCTATTATTTAGTATATTTCACTAAGGCTCAAACACAAAAATATATTCAAATCACATAAATATAGATCTCAAACTTGCAAACAAAGATGAGGTGATAACCTTCTTCTCATCTCCCTGTGTAAGGGCAATTTAAGCTTCTTCAAACCGAATAGTCTCACCTGTCTTATGTACTCTATTTCAGCAGAATAGAACTTAGAAAGAATGCAATTTCTCACACCACCATTTTTCAAACTGATACTATACTATGAAGGCCACTCAGAGCTTTTAGTTATTTCCATGACCTTATCCTCCACCATTCTTTTTCTATACCAGCCAGCATGCTTTATTCAGGCTGTAAATCCTCTCAGGACCAACTTGCATGAGAATGATCTTACTTGCATTCTTAGAAGGCTCTATACAGTTAACCTGTGATGTGCTATTTTAATTAGAACAGTTAGAATAAATATTATTAGGCAAACTTCAGCTACACAGCTATCCAGTATAATTGTTTTAGTTTATTAGAAACTCTGACATCACTATTCCTTCGGTCTTCCTACAGACAGGAGAGGGATGAGGGAGAGGGATTTCTGCTCTTACACATTTCCTTGAGATTGGATGGAAGGTCATCCTCATGATGGAGAAATAATGGGACCTGTGCTGTCTAATTCCATTAAGCTTAACAGTATGATTTAATTTCCTTGGTTGGTCTGTACTCTAAAAGCACCTTCGGTTCCTCCTACTTCTTCCCTGATTGAAACGGATAAGGGTTGATTTTAATCCATGGTTCATAAAATTGCAAAAGGATCAATGAAGTACATTTGTGAGAAAGAGTTATGGTAATGCTTCTTCCACACAGAATGGGGAGACTGATTATAAAGTATACTTCTCTGGATGGTATAAGAACTGGGCCTGGAGGAGCAAAATGCCCTTTCCCCAGGTGTGTCAGGGTTTTGAAGCCAACTTGCTCACTGAACTGCATTTTTCCTCCTTCTACCTCCACCTCAGCCACTCCAGCCCCTTAGACTTACTCTCAACCGCTCACTGATCTCTTAACTGCAAAATACTTTTGTAGTTTCTGAAATGCACATTTTATTCCGTGCTAGTTCTGTGTAATTCTTTTCCATTAGTAATGTCAATATTCATAATGAAGAGACACACTGGTCACAGGATCATGCATTGATATTTTCATCATCATCGTTAAATACAGGCAGTTTAAAATTTCACCTAGAAATGTCTACTTTTTCTCAAAAACAGAAAGAAGATTCTCAGCTAAGCCTATTGTTTAGGAGTGTGAACAAAGAAAACATAAACCATTTTTTAGCTGTTATTTTGGTTGCATTTTAATTTGATGAGCTAACATTTAAAGTTGTAGAGCAATCTAATCTATATAATTTTATATTAATTTTTCAAAATTTAGAAAAATCCAAGTTTTTAAGGCAATATTTCCCTATGGAGTTGAAAATCAAGAAATGTTTTGCTTTCGAAAGGTGTCAGTAAAATTCATACTTGAAAGAATTGGAATGCAATGCAAAGATCGCCATTGTATTTTTATTTGATTATTTGGGTTTTAGTTTTGTAAACACGTCTCTCTCGCATTTTGTGCATCACAATGCTCGCCCAGTTAACCCAATCATGGTATGCCTTTGGGTCCCTGTAGGTGGCGCTGCCATCCTGCCGGAATAAAGATGAAACCAATAGGTTTCCATTAGGGTTTACCCAGCTATGGATTTGAGACTCCACAAAATTGAAACGCTGATAAAATAGTAGGTAAGTCTAAGCAAAAGTAATTTATACAGTTCAAGAAAAAAAAACCCAAATCATATCAAATAAATCTTGAAATATATGTAGGTGAGTGTTAAATGGTTTGTGCCTTAATAACATATCTCCCTCAACCTCAGTCCGCTCTTCCCCTGCTGGTTGTCCTTGGCAACACCAATTCACACAATGAAAAGTGACGGTGGAAAAGGAGAGTGTATTGACTTCCTCAAGTGAGTTTTCAGAAGTACTAAAACACCTTCATAGTCATCTAGAAATTTTAGCCTACCTGGAGAAACAAGCCCCTGAGGAGGCCTTCTAATGAAATTATCACACTTGCTAAATAAGAGAAATAATTCCCAACCTAAAAATTTCAGAACTTTTCAACTCTTTATATACTCGAGATGACAGAGTAAAGATGAAAAATTTAAAAAAAAAATTCTAATTGAGCAACAGGCATAAACTCATGGTTTTTGAGGAGAGGAACCAGAGAAAAATATCCTTGAACACTTTGGCCAATCCGTAACAGGGTGAGTGAGAACTTGTGACTAGCAGCAGATTCTCAGTCTTGGGCCAGATGACACTTGAAAGATGATCTTTCGTTGTGGTAGACTGCCCTGCACATCACAAGATACTCAACATTGTCCTTGACCTCTACACGCCGGGCACCAGTGCCATGCCAGCACCCTGGCTCCAGTTTGGGACAAGCCAGCTTTCTCCAGGGCTTGCCAAACGCTCCTTGGAGGACAAGGTCATCCCTAACAGAGGGCTACTATGGTCATGTACTTGTCATATACAAAGAGGAATTGATTTGAACAATCTCCTGACTTTGAACTACTCACAGAAACAATGGGAGCTTGTTTCCTAAGGAATCGAGGCTTCGGAGGGACCAGGGAATGTTGTTCCATGTTTGTCAAAATAAATAGTAACTCATCTTTCTTATTTGAGTATGCTCAGACAGGTGCCACTGTCTCCACCAGATTTAAATGAGTGCTGGTTCCCGAGTCATGTCATCAGAACATCAGCTGGTGAAGGAGGTTCCTACTCTGTCAAAACACCGATGGCTGTGCACACTGCCGGTGCTGACTCGGCACTTCGTTGTGTTCGACCCCTCTTCCTGCCTTCTAGTAAGTGGCATTCTACTTTCCATGAGGTCGCATTTCTTTCCTTTTCTAAGATTCCACAGATGAGTGAGAGGTGGCGTTTCTCATCAATAGCACTTTATGTCACGCCCTCCAGACTCATTCGCTGTGTCACATCACAAAATGTGTTGAAATACAGTACACGTACCATATAGAGATCATTATCCCCTGTCTTTTGGAAAAGAAAAAGCCCCTTTAAGCCTTTTACTTCTGGACAACCAGGCGTCTTAATCCAGTAACGCTGGTGGCAAGCAACTCTGGAAAATCTGTCCAGGAGATAGCTCTTGAGAATTCTTTAAAAGTGTTCTTTTCATTTGAGTGTGACGGTATTGGTAAAATTTCAATTAAATAAAGTTTGGTTGAATTTCCTAGTAAATTTTGTGTTTCATATTTATTACTACTAGTAATTACTACTAATTAACTGTTATTAATTAGCAACACAAACAGGAGCAGTACAGTGTATTCCTTTGAGCCACTCAACAATTTTTTTCCCCCCTCTGGCTGGTGTCTAATCAAGTTTATCTGTTGCTGTAAGATAATTCAATTCCTCTAATACCATTTTCCCCCTAAATCAAAGTATTAGAAAATGTTTGTTCACATGGTTTTGTATTCAGTTATAGGAGATGCAAGCACTATAGTTGCTGGTCATATTTCCTTACAAGTAGGGTCACAGGTAATCAAGAAGAGGAGTGATATGCTTACAGATGATCATTCTAATAAGAATAATAGAGTATATTCTTTTTTTTTTTTAAGACAGGGTCTTGCTTTGTAGTTCAGGGTGGCCCTGAGCTCACTGTGTAGCCCAAGCAAGCCTGGAACTCAGCAATCTTCCTGTCTCTGCCTCCCGAGTGCTGGGATTACAGGTGTGAGCCACCATGCCCGACACTGTGGTATGTGGTATTGATGGATGGTGGGCAAGAGTCACCACGCCCAGCATTGTATGTGGTTACCGGGATCGAATTCAGGGCCTTGTGCTTGCGAGGCAGGTGCTGGAACCACTGAGCTAAATCTCCAGCCCAATAGAACGTATTCTTGCAGAAGACCGCAGACCTCTGATAGATTCTCAAGCCCCAGGTGGAGATGAACTCTTCTGAGAGTAACTCCTCTCTACTTGTGAGTGATGAAGTGGATCTGCCTGTGAAGGTCTTTCACAGTGTCCTAACCAGCTACACAAACCCCTGTCACCCTATTCAAACTACTCTAATTGAAACTATTTTGATTGCATTACACAAAGTTCATAGAAACTCATCCTCAAATATTATGTGTTTATCCCCTTAATGGGTTAGTTAATTATAGAAAAAGTGAAAAAATATGTTGTATATCATTCTGAAGTGGGCAGGAAACAGTGAAAATGATTTTTGAAAGATCTGAAGACTATATAGGAAACTCATACATGTCATTTCTAATATGAGTACTATATTTTTTCTTTCAATTAAAAATTCTTCAGTCAACCAAAATATCTTTTTCAAGCTAGGGATAAGTCATGTCTTATATGCTTGATGTTAGTGTCACTGGTCTAGAGATGAGCACTCACCGGATAGGGCTGGGAGAGCCACGTTAGACAAGTCTTTCCAGAAATGGAAGCGAGAGTCATTCATTCATTTTGGAGAAAAATCCTTAATCTTTCTCTAGCTGCACAAATGAAAAGCGATTGCTCGTTGCTATTCTTGGAGAAAACTGTGAAGTGGTCTGAGAAGAAAATGAGCTGTTTGTAGCTTATTGCATGTAGCAGGACTCCGAAGGGGGCCTTCACTTCCTCAGTGAGTGGCTGTTTGGGGACCCCGCAGTCCCATCTTATTCTCCAGATCAGTCGTGACCTTCCTTATGGGAGATAAAAAAGGAAGCTTCATGTAAAGTGCAAAATGCCAGAGAGCAGAAAGTTATGTCTCTCTTCTGCTGCAGTGTGAAGCTGGGAATTGGATTTTTAGACACACAGACTTCTTCAGCATATCAACAGAACAACAACAATAACAAAGTGATGGTCTGTGAGCCGAGAGAAAGGGATCTTTATTTCTAGCCTGGCAAGATCAAAAAGAAATTTAGGAAAATCGGGCATCTCTTTGAATTCTTGCTCTGGAGTTACTAGCTGAGGCACTGACATTGCAGTGTAAAGTTCCCAAATCCAATTGTCACATATGTAAACATGAAACATGACAGATTTTGTGATAAAGAAATAAACAAGCAAACAAAAAGGTAAAGATGTAGGAAATGCTAGAGTATATAGGAACGTATTGACCGCAGAACCCGCCTGTGGTTTCATCAATCCATCTTTTACCCTAGAAGAGTCACTTCATTTTAAGTAGCTTCACAGTTGCTGATAGGTTGTGGGCTACAGTTCCTGTCCCTATAACCTTAGAAATCATAACATCTTAAACTTCTTCCTTCTAAAGGCTAGATTTTATCAGTAAAATATTACATACCTTTTACAATTCTGGTATGATATTTCTTTATACACTGCAATGAAAGAATTATGATTGAGTCATCAATGAAAAGGTGAATTGTTAATTATGTGATTTAAGGCTTAGAATGAAAACTGTAAGAATTAGTTTGAGATGAAACAAAATTATGGAACTAAAGCTATCAAAATAAAACCATTTGTTAGTCTTGCTTTCTGTGAACTCCCCATAATGAACGGAGAAATGAATGTATTACTGATGGAAAATGCAATAACTATATCTGGGAGCTTAATTTTCAAGAAGAAGAAAGAAAAAGTTTTCTAACGAAGTTCAGCACTAACCCAGACCTTGAGAAAGACACTCGCAGATTAGGGAGGCCCCTGTGTTCACGGCCAGACTTTATTCCCTGACAGCATACAGAAGACAGGACCTGCCGTGGGCTTGTATTTACAATCTACATATTTTGAAGGAATTTTCTCTCATATATTTTGCAGTTGCTCCACTTTCTGCTTTATTTGAAAATATGTTGCTACTGTGTTCTTGTGTTATTAAAAATGTTTCAAAAGCAAAGACATGATAAAGCATGTCAGTTAGAAATGTAGTATTTCAATCAATAGTTCCACTAAGGATATTTTCCCTTTTGAAGGTTTTGTTAATATAAAATTTGTATGAATTTGTCATAAAATAAAATCAACTGCATAGAAAAATCCCTGAAAGTAGTATTATAAGTTAAGACAGATGATCATTTTAGAGGCCTTTGGTCAGTCTCCAGCAGGTGCACTTTATTTCTAGCAGAGTTATTATCACACTGCCATGAGTATGTATCACCATCACAAAAGAACACAAGAAGACAATAAGCAGAGGCACATAATTGGAATAATTTTATAATAAACATGATCACTTTTAAATGTTAAAATGTTTATATTTTTCTTCTTTAAAGTGTATACATTTTCTTGTTTTTGATGTTTTGTTAACCATATATATATGTATGTTTTGATAACCATATATATATTGTATGTGTATATATATATATATATATATATAAAATCTTGTAAACAACATGTTAACATAACAGTGACTTTTCTGTCAGGTTTATGATAAATCTTTTCAAATTTTATTTAACTTTGTTCAAAACTTTATATTAACATTTTAATTCATTTTCAAAGTAAAACATGTCAATGAAACTATTTTCATGCAGCTACAATTATAATTTTCATAATCTTATGCGTTTCTTGTTCGTTAGACAGCATAATAAACTCAAATTCAATGATTTATGTTTATATAAGCCTTTTATACCTTTATACGTACAATATGATGTCTCTGTAAAAATTAACTATATATTTAGAAACACATAAAAGTGTGTTTGTAAGTCTTAAACTTTAATACTTAAAGTTTTTCTGTTTTTGATTAAAAATTCATGTAAAATTGTTGATAAGAATTAAATAGTGCCCTGGAGTAGTGGTGCACATCTAAAATCTCAGAACCTGGGGGGTGAGGCAAGATGATCACCGTGAGTGTAAGACCATTGTAGGGTACATGGTGAGTTCATGGCCAGCCCGGACTATTATTTTGAGGTAATTAAATTGTGTTATTATAAAGCTTCTTTATAGTTTTTTATTTTGAGCCAATATTTTTTGATTGTTATATTGTGTTTATTACATTTTTATCAAAATTTAGGAGACTTTAAGATATAATATTCCATCTGTACTCACATGCACTTATGCACCTACATATTAATGTTGCACAATTGGAATGGATATTAAAAACTATTTTGAAGTCTGTATGTAGCAAAAATTTTGGGAAGTAGACTGCATTTTATAATTGGAGAATACTACTCTCATCATATAATCAATTGACATCTGCTTGGAAGGAAAGTATGAGCCCAAGATGATGGAAATCATCTATCATTAAATTGGAGAAACAGACATTAAGCAAGCAACTGCTTGAGACTCCATCTCAGTGAGAGGGGAGAGGGAGACAGGGTTTTGACAAAGCCATCAGCAGTTAAATACATGTGCTAAGGTCCCATGCCTGTTTCAGTTTAAAGAAAGAATTTTTAGCTGGAAAAATCTAACAAGATTTGGAGATAAAAACCTAAAACTATCTGGATCTTGTCTCCTTTTTACAGAGTATGGTTTTTCATGTCACAAAGGAATGTTTGATTCCAACTTAAAGCAAACAGGAAACTGATTAATGCTGACACTGCTTCTCTGTGTTTCTGTACTGTATTTACCTGAAATATAAACCAAAATTTCAATAAATGCATTTGTCAGTCAAAAACAAAATGTTAAATTTGCCTGAGAATTCTGAATAAAATGCAAATGGTTTAGTTATACTGTTTTCTTAAAGGAAAAAAGTGTAGCCAGGAAATGTCACATTTTTTAAAATGTAAGAAGTGACAAATTAGAACAAAATTAGTATCAGATTATTCCTCCTTATTTGGCAGAATAATCTCTCTAAAATGTGAACTTTATTAACATCTACTTTAAAATGACTTAATGACCCGTTTTGCATTCAGGCAAAAGTCCATAGTTCTAGGTGTTCTTGCAAGAACATTTCGGATTTATTACTTTAAGCATTTCCATTTTACCTCATATTACATAACAAAGAGATAACAATAATCCAGCTTTATACAAATACTTCAGTTTTCTACCTTTGAGTAATTTCAGATATTATGTCTTACTTAAAATATATTTACTTACTTTGTCAATTTTCTTAAATAATTGATATAAAATTTCAAAACATTACTTTTCTTTAGAATTTTTAAAACTTTCCTGATCAGTAATGTGTTCTCTGAAAAATTCTATAACTATGAGGCTCTATTAAAGATGCTTTTCTCTTTACGTTACTGCCAGGGCTTGAATGTCCCCTATATTTGCCAGGACTCCTTGAAGTGTGAAATTTGATATCTGTTTAGTCTTTATGTTCCCAGAGGATATTTTAGCACTTGCTACATGGGATACTCAAAAAAATGTTTTATGAATGAAAAAACTCAACAAAATGCATGGAAGGAGTTAATTTGTGAAAAAATTATGGAGAATTTAAAAGACTTGACAGTAAATTATGACATTTTTCATTGATAAAAAATCTGTGATCATTAATTGTCATCAGTATTGAATTACCAAATTCAGAATTGTTATTTTGTTGTTAAGAAAGTGAAACATCAATTCTTTACATTAAATAGGTTAAGATTCAAATGTCTCTTCTGGAAAAACTGGGCTTTAACCAGCCAAACGCTAAAGTTAGACCTATCTCTTTCACCATGCACAAAATTACATTCATGATGGATTAGAGACTTAAACATTAAAACAGAAACAATAAACCTGCTAGAAAACAAGTTAGGTACAACTCTTGGAGACATTGGCTTAGGCAGAGACTTCATGAACAAAACTTCTATAGCATAAGAACTTGCAGAAAGAATCAACAAATGGGATCTCATCCTACTGAAAAGCTGAACAACTAAAGAAATCACTGGCACTGCTAAAAGACAACCAACAACATGGGAAAAAGTCTTTACTAGCTGTTTGTCAGACAAAGGGCTATTATCAACAATATACAAAGAACTTAAACAAATCAGTCTCCTCAAGTTTAAAGACCCAATTCAAAAATGGGCATCTGAAATGAACAGACACTTCTCAGGGGTAGAAGTCTAAGCAGCCAAGAAGCATATGAAGAAATGTTCAACATCACTGGTCATTTGAGAGATGCAGATGAAAACAGCACTGAGATTTCATCTCACTCCACAAAGAATGGCTGCTATTACAAAATCAACCAACAATAAATGCAAGGCAAGGCTGTGGGGAGAAAGGAACCCTTCTCCTCTGCTGGTGGGATTGTAGACTTGTGCAACCATTGTGGAGATCTGTGTGGCGATTTCTCAGAAAACTAGGACTAGAGGTCCCATTCGACCCTGCTATCCCCCTGCTAGGAATATACCCAAAGGAATTTAAAAAATCACATTGGAAAGACAGGTGTATACCCTTGTTCATAGCAGCTCAGTTCGTGATAGCCCAGTCTTGGAAACAACCCAAATGCCCATCAACTGGAGACTGGATAAAGATGTTCTGTTTTTGTTTTTTGTTTTTTTTTTGAGACAGGGTCTCGCTTTGTAGTTCAGGCTGGCTCTGAGCTCACTACGTAGCCCAGGCAAGCCGTCATGAACTTGGCAATCCTCCTGTCTCTGCCTCCCAAGTGCTGGGATTACAGGAGTGAGCCACCACGCCTGGCACAAGATGTGTTTTTTTTTTAATGGAGTATTACTCTGCCATAAAGAATGACAAGATTGATTCATTCATGTGCAAATGGAGATGCCTGAAGGACACACTAATAAGTGAAATAAATAGAACACAGATATGCAAATACCGAATCTTTTCTTTGATATAAGTTCCTGTAGAGGTAAAGGATCTCTAGAATGTATGATAGTTTTTGTAGAATGGGAAATATCCAAAAGGAATTTGGTGTGGGAACATGAGGGGATGGAATAAATATGATTTGGAAAAAAAGAGTATGTATATAGGGGGTGGGGAGGGGGTGGGTGGGCAGGGATGTGGGTAAAAATGAGAATTGACCTGTGTCACATACTGGTACAAATTCCCCAATATTTTGTGTGATTGTGGGCTGTGTTATAATGTACCAATAAAGTTTACTGAATAATGCAAAAAAAAGATTCAAATGTCTCCTGAAATTTTATGCAATTTCTATTACAATTCTCTCTCTCTCTCTCTCTATATATATATATATATATGAAATAGATAATAGATAATATTTCATATATATATGAAATAAAAAGACATGAGTAGTTTTATATCACTCAATAGAACATGATGTTTTGAGTAAAATTTTAGGATAAATTATCAACATCATTCCTCTGAAGTTTCTAATAAGTGAATCAAGGAAACTGATTCTTCAAGAAGATCTCTTATCCTGTGGTTTTTAATTATGCTCAGGAAAATACAGTTATTACTTTCAGGTCCTGTTAAATTTTACAAATGACATTTTATGAGAAGGTAGACATTAAGCTTGCCTTTTTTCTCTCAGTTTTGAAAATTGAAACATTGAAGACAGTTTATTACCATGATTTTATTTGAATTATATATATTTCTATCAAACAGTTCTCTATAATGTAGCTCTCAAAATAAAATGGAAAATATTTGAGCAGTGCAAATTAATGTCCCCAAGTCAAAATAATACTTCTCCTTCCTTGCAATAATTTACTGAAAAACACAATTTACTTCTGAGTTTCATCACAAAGGTATAAAAGAAAGAGAGAGGGGCCGGAGGGTTAGCTCAGTGGTTCCGGCGCCAGCTTTGCAAGCGCAAGGACCTTAGTTCGATCCCGCATACCACAATGCCGGACGTGGTGGCTCACGCCTGTCATCCCAGCACTTGGGAGGCAGGGACAGGAGGATTGCTGAGTTCGCAGCGGCTTGCCTGGGCACCATAGTGAGCTCAGGGCCAGCCTGAACTACAAAGCGAGACCCTGTCTCCAAAAAGCAAAAAAAAAAAAAAAAAAAGAGAGAGAAATTGTGAGTACTGAAATCATTTTCTTACTTTTGTTTTCTCTCTTTGAATAGATTCATTATGCCAGAATTGGAAGAAGGCTGAAAATTATAGTGCCTTTATTATTTTTTAGGCCTTTGGATTTTATAAGCTCTGGATTTTTATCACGTTTTAACACAAGGGCTTCATGATGTGCTATGTGAAGTGCCATCTGTTTGTCCTTTCCCATGCCTCATTCTCCTGCATTCCTCATGTATGATGAATCTGGTTCTCCAGTTACAGGTATGTGGAATATTTTGGGTCATGCCCAAGAATTTAAAAATCTAGAAAAGCCACTAGTGCTTTAAAGGGCCTCATCATCAGAAAACCTCTGACATTTTACAACCAGAGAAAGTGAAAGTTATTTTCATTCAAAGTAAATCACAGCATATATCTTTATTTATCTGAAATAATTATCTTTGTTTGCTTTGCTCTTTATTTGAATGAAGAAAAATGAATTTTACATTTCTTCACCAAAAACAACTTTAAATATATACACATGTGCACACACACATACATACATATACACACATATACAAACAGTATACTTGAATACCTGAGAGAAAGGTTTTCATATTTATGGAAGATGTATTTCAAGTTAGTTAAGGTTGTATTTAAGGTTATCAGTGATAAATTCTGTTATTTATGATAAATTATTTAGAATGGTAGTTTTTAATTCTTTTTAATAATGTCGAGTTGCAATCGCTCTGACGTTTACTTTACATAAAGTTTGGATATTCTATCTGTATGATTTGACACATTTTGAGTAAAATGTATCAAGAGAGTTCTAAACAATTGATATAAATCGTTAACACTAACATCTTCATGAAGCCTGTCAGGTAAGCTAATAGACAGAAAAAATATTACCATTACATCACTATATGTGGCAGCATATTTGAACCCAGATTTTAAATGTGATATATTATTAAGTGGAGAATTTAGAGGCTAAAGTTGCATATAATAAAATGATATATGTAATAAAAATCCAAAGTACAAAAGAAGGCATACCAACAAGAGAAACTATGAAAATAAATAAAATAAATAAATTTTGGATTTTCAAATAGCTCTACCTGAAGAATGCTACAACCATGTTTGTACTATTTAGAAAATATTTTCCAATAAATGAAAAAATCCTTAAATTTTTTATATGGTTTACAGTCATTATTTTTCAGTTTTATTTTTAAAAAAGAAATAACTCCAACATCATTAATTTTGAGAAATAGTGGAATATATAGACCACTTTTGATAAAATGCCTAGTAAAATGTTACAACTCAGTAAACACTTGTGTTTAATTCTGAAAATAGAGTAAATTATATCTCAGTGATTGTGACTTCTCAATTTTTTTTTAACATTTAGAGATAAAATACATTATAGTTTGGAAACAATTTCAGATTATTTCTATGATTCTGTTATATTTTTACTTCACCAAGATTTCATTTTTATATACTTACGTGGGTCCAAACTAGTGCAAAAAATATGAATGGCTGTGTATCATTTAGGGTGCACGACCAGTAGTAATACTTTTTACAGTATAATCCCGCAAGAAGTGTTATTGGACAGGCACTACAGGCCTCAGTGAGCGGCTGAGGGCAGGGAAACCCGTGCTCTAGAATTCCAAAGAGTACAGCATCTGTTCAGCCCAAGAGGACAAAAGGAAACAGAACTGGAATCCGTGCAGTCAAGGGTGTGATCCCAGCCCTGGAAACTCAGAGGAGAGTCACTGGTGTGAGTCTGTACTGGAAGGTTGAAGAAATTGCAGACAAAGGCCCGAAGGCAGTGGGGGCAAAGGGTGCATGCTCTCGGGGAGACTATTGCTCTACAGATTGGGCATGCTGTCCTCTTCCTTCCTTATGTAAGTGAGGGCAGCAGCCCCTTGTTTGGTGCCATGAGCCATCCCTGAGTTTGCTGGTTCATGTGTCAGTCACCCACAGTTATACCCAGAACTGTGAGTCACAGCCCTGGGGGCATTTGTCACTCCAGTCACTCAGACATATCACAGTTCTTGGTCACAATCTCCCTTGTCAACTGTATAACCACGTAGGCTTCTTAAACCCTATTTCATCTCTGAGTACTGTAGCAAGTTTATGCTTGTACCGAGCATGATACAACCATTCTGCATAAAAACAGAAGCACACTAATTACTGAACTTCTGTCTTAGAAAGGAAGGCAGAGTTTTTTTGAGGTGATATTTACTCTCCTCTTGACATCATAACTTAAATATTATAATGCAGATTCATTTTTATTTTTATTTTAGCTTATTAGTACGTGTGTTTGCATGTAGTTAATGTTTACATTTTTCTGGCAATTTAGTCCATGCATATAATGCATATTAATTCGCTTCTTGTGTCTCATTTTCCTTCCCTTTCCATCTCCTCTCCTCACCCCTGATTCTCCCTTTTTTACATGTTTGCAGTACATAATATTTGCAGTCCTTACATGGAGTTGGTACATGTACATAACACATCCCAGCTCCTTTCTACTCATCCCTTTCCTCCCTCCCTCTCAAATCTAGCTTTATGAATAATTAAATATTGACATCACCAGTGTTAGATTATAAGGAAAAAAGTGTCTGCTCACTATATGTGTATATATGTGCATGTATATTAACAAAACAAGAGACACTGCTGTCAGTTGGGATCCTTATTTCTGTAACTTGCCACATGGTTATATGTGGTATTTATAATGGCCTTCTGCTGCTTTCTGCTGTATTTATTTGTTCCTCAGAAAGTGCTTCAGCAGGTCTTGGTTTTGTAAGTGACAGGGCGACTAGTACTTCATTCCTGAAGGTTCTGGGTTCTAATTTGCTTTTGGTGATCTGGATCAGTCACCCCTGTCAACTCCTTTTAGTTTATTAACTAAGAGGAAATAGGAGTCCACAATAGCTGGCAGGCATGGAATCTTAGCTTCCACCTCAGTGGAATTATTGTTGTGCCTGATAGTGAAGCCCTTCCCTTCTCCAGAACTAAGATTTCTAGGCTAGCAAAGCACAAAATCATAGGAAATCAAAGCAAAAATTTTGCTTGTGAATCACTAGCCATAAAGGAGATGGTACCATTACCATTTTCACCTGTTGAGTCTTGGACCCTTGAGTATTGACTATGAGGGAAACAGAACCATACATTGGTTGCTGATTCAAATCATGTAGCTTTTTGGAGAACTTTGATCCTGCTTTCTATGTTTCTGCTAAATACCTGACATTGAGACCACATTTTCAAAAGGCCATTCTATCATTCTGTCAATCCCATTCCATTAGGATGGTGGGGAATTCAATAAGACCACTGAATTTCCTGAGCATGCATCCAAGACTGCTCTTCTTTACCTCCAAAGTGTGTTTGTCTGTCAGAAGCAATGCTGTGTAGATTGCCATGACGGAGAAATAGACCTTCTGCAAGGATGTGGAAGATAGTTTAGGCAGAAGTGGTATGCATAAGGAAGGTAAATCCATACCAGGAATAAATGTCTATTCTAGTAAAAATGTATTAAGCCTCCAATTTTACTTAGGATGATAGCATGATTAATTAGTCAACACCATAGCTATTTACATGTGTGATCACCTAACAGTACTTTGCCATTGCTGTTTATTTTGGTAAGTGCATCTGCTTTGTCTTGTGAGAGTGAATGCTGGCACTTTGTGACAACTATACTGGGATCTGATCACCCCTGTCTAATTTAAGTTTTCCATTAAGTAACTGTGGTACCCCCTATAGGTTCTGACATACAGAGTCAAGAGTGATGACAGCTCTTCAAATATGCTGCTGGTTCCCCCAGGGGTATGTTTCTTGTCTTATTAATGAGGGCTACATTCTCTGGATCATCCCACTGAATTGGAATATTTTTTACTTGAAAACCCCACTCCAGCTTGAGCATTTGAATTCCCTCATCAATAGTAAGTCAAGGACTGTGAGGGATCTCCAGCTGGCCATTTGTTTTGTAGCCAACCAATCAAATAAACAGCATCTTTTGAAACTCCCTAGGCTGCAACATGACTCAGCTTATCTTTGTTGATTGGATCAAGTTTCAGCCTGAGATAATACTATATTCCCTTCACTCACTGTACCATACCATTAAAACACGTTCCGATGCCTGTTCCTGAGACACTTGTTTGTAAGAATTAGAAAACTCAAGAAGTTTTCTGTACCATGGTGTGTGCATGGGTCACTCCCTGTGCCTCCCTGTTAGGAGCCTTTGGAGTTGAAATCTCATGAACCCACAGGCAAGAGCAGGCGGTGGAAAGTCGTGAGGAACTTCACTGTGGTCTTGCTCAGGTTAGATTTCTCCAGCAGAAATTGGAAGGCCGGCAGCACAGGGAGCGAGGGTGCAGATGCCTTTGCCCCGAAGTGTGGGAGCATCTTCCTCTGGAAAAACTAACTCGTTAGAATGATCTCAGTGTGCTTTTTCCATTAGCCTCCATCCCAATTCTCGAGACTGCATGCTCCCTTACTCTACCTGGACGTACTCTTTGAGACTGTGCATTAAACATGGGTTGTAATTCAGCCATGGCTTCATGAGGGCTTGTGTTGGGTTTTCTACAACTCCAGCCCTAGGGTAAAAGAGAAAATTCTCCTTCTGAAATTGATTCCCATCCTGAGTCACTGCTGATTGACTTGTACCAACATTAATGTATCAGTAAATCTCTAAATCTTCTTTCTTTGTCTAAGTTGATGTAGAATTATGTATTTTCTTTATAATATCTATGAGAAGCAAAGGCCTAATATGCATACAATGGACTTGGAAGCAGTGCTGAATAGGAATAAATGTATGTGCAGTACATGAAGATATTTTACTGAAATATTCTTTTCTACTATTCTACACCTGCATTAATTTTGCCTTTCTTAAAGTTTTTGTATTGTTTTTGACTATATAAGCTAAGAGTCCTAACTCAATTGCCTTCAGGGGCTAAGCAGGAAATTTAAGTCTGAATCCATTTCAGGTGATACAGTGGATCAGTCACTTTGGGAACACAGTAAAAACCCTGACCGGTGTTGAAACATGCAATTCCACACTCACAACCAAATGTGCCTGTGTGCAGCCTTTGCCTCGTACTGGCTTCTGTTTCTCCAGGTTCACTTAAAAAAACCTGTACTTCGTTTTTCACAACGCTCATCAATATTCCAAATTCTGCAGAGCACCTTAACTACTTTATTGTGTGTTCCTACTTTGCATATGTATTTCTGAATGGAGCTGCCAGCTGAAGGGAAGGATACCTTGTTTAGTGACCTAGCTTATGGTTAGTGGGGAAAATAGATTTTTCTCTTTGGAAAAAATATCTGGCATCAAATTGCCTAAGGTTGCAAAAGCTTGGGGATCAAGGGCAATAGGTCAAGCTGGAGGGAAAGAAAATTGATGAGAATAGTGCCAGTGGTAATGATGGCACTATCACTCTCTAGCTCCCCTTGGAATGGGTTTACACTTATCTTGGAAAAAGATTCTAGAGTCCCTTCTATTTTACTGAAATCTCTTCGGGAGATTAAGGGTTCAAATAACATGAGTGAATTCAGCAATGTTGGTGCCCAAAACTTTGACAGCATCAGAAGGCAGCATCGTCTGCCATGCTGTAATGATGCCTTCCTCTGCCGTGGCCACCAGCAGGCACGAGGCAGCCCTGGTGAGGGAGTCAGTGCGGGAAGGCAGCTGGGTGTCTGATGAGCTATCGCAGCACAGACCGGAGTAAGATCTGTTGATCGTACAGAATCTTCTGGATACCAATGCTCTGGAATCTGGAAATATTTGTGAGAGTTCTTGAAAAGCCCCAATGATAAACTGAAGAGGTTTTAGATATTTAAATTAGACTAAAAGGTTAGAAAAATGTAGATGAGGCCACAAGAGAAAAAACACAGTTTGGAAATACATTGAGATTTTAGTTTTTTTTTTTTTCCTCAGGTTGGGCAAACACACAAATGATTATAATTGTTAGTCAATTCAAATTCTACTGAGTTATTTCTTCTGAAATTTTAATAATATGCTTTATTATCTCTAAAGTAGAAAATATTTTAAAAGGATTATGGTGACAGCATTAGTTCATATTATTGAAATAAATCATGCATATCAACAATCTTGGTGCACCATATATGGAACTTGATGAATAGATATATATCTATGATTAGATGATAACACAGCTATACATCACAGCCACATATTTATGGCTCTATATATTTTCACATGTGTATATATTTTATTTTATATGCATTTTATTGGCATATATCTGAGATGCACAATAATTGCAATCATTTTGGGAAGTTGGTACAGACATATACATGTCACATCTCAATCTGTTTTACTCCCTTTACTCTCTGTCCTTCCCTCTTTCCTGTTCCAGATCCCTTTCCATCTCCATAGAGTCTATCTCCCAAATTCCTAGAATTTTTCCTTTATTTTCCTTTTTATACTACTTAATTTGGGTTTTCCATGAAAAAGAAACCATGCAATACTTAACCTAGATTATTGCTCGGTAGCATGGCCTTGAACTGCATCTATTTTTCTACAAACTACTCAAAACTATTTTGCTTTATGGCTGATTAGTATTCATTGTGTTAGATTTCATATTTTCGTTATCCATTCATCCCTTTAGAGAAGTAGGGTGTATTTTACAATTCAGCGACTGTGAGTTGTGTTGCAGTAGACATGGGCCTGCATTATCACTGCGAGGATTTCATTAACTCCCACTTCACAGATCTGTAACAAAGGCAAGACGTGTGACAAATCCGGAGGTTCTGCTAACCTTGTTTCAAGAAGGAAAGTGAAACTTATAATTTGCTCGGATTTCCCCATAAAAAATACCAATCAGGTTTGGATCAGAACCCTGAGTTCATGTATAATTACTATTTAGCATGTTCTCTTTTTTTCTGAGACAAGAGACTGAAAGTAATTGTGGAGCTGGTAGGAAGCAGAAAAGAAATGCCAGAAAAATACCAACTAAAATAACAGGGTAATATTTATTTCTCCTTCCCTAAAGAAATTATTCAAGAACGTTTTATAATTACTTTTATTTCACTCTCTGTAAAATTACTTATTAGTGACAAGCAAACGCTCCTGGTGTCATTTTATGTAGCACTAAATGGTAGAGAAGGGAGATTTATATTTGGCCCAGAAGCCCCAGGAAGATGAAGCAGATAATGGCTACAGAGGTGTCAGACTGGCTTAACAAATGTTTTCCCCATTAAGGTGGATTAAGGTGCTTGTCTCCTTAAGTGGAGCGAAGCTCATAAAACCCAGTAAGAATAATTTTGTGTTTGTTAAAGCTGTGTCCAATAGTGAAAATAGGACGATCACTGAATGCTTCCACCTGCCTGTTTATTACACAGGGTTGTTTGTGTTCTCACACATGCCAAAGGAAGAACTCTACTGCAAGAGAGAAAAAAATCATGCGTGGCATTTAAATTTCTTATCAAATAATTTATTCTGACTTGGAGACTGGAAAATAATTACTGCTGAATAAATACTACTGACAAGAATGTACAGAGGATTCGAAATTGGTTAAAATTCTCTTTTCACCTGCACGTGTTTGTGCATGTACATGTTTATCAGTAGTCATTTATCTTACATACTCTCAGAGGAAATATGAAACAAAGCATATACGAATGAAGCTAGTTTGAATAACTCCAGGTTGGAAAGACGCAGTGATTATGCTTTCTGTGTTTCTTCGAGAGTTGCTTCCCAGTCCGTGTGCTTCACTATTGGGAAAAGCACATCCTCCTGCAGAAGACATCAGCCCTGTGTTCCCACACACCAGTCACGTGCCTTTCCTTTGGGGTGTGTGGTACGGCAATGGTGGCTATGTGCTAGGATTACGGCCCTTCAAATCTTGCTTGTTGCAGGCTCCTCACACTTGTAGCTGATTCTGAAAACGGCTGCTAGTTTTACAGTTGGTGGTAAGAGGCAAACATGGTTAACTTCAAAGAATATGCCAAATCATGTTCTGGCCTTATTCAAGCCCATATATTATTGGAGAACTAAGAGTAACAAAAAAACAGGAAAAAAACCTTAAAAATGACTCAAAAATACATCTTTTCTACTTCTGTTCATTAAAAAAAAGAGATAGGACATGTGTAGCAGCCGTTCTGTTTTCATTTGTTGCTGAGGAAAGGTGCTGTGCACATGTGATGGAGGGTTTGAACACACAAGATCTAATCTCAGACTCTCTGGATTATGTAATAGTTAATCGCAGAATCAACTGGAATAAGAAATACCTAGCAGATTCGTTTAGCACAATTCTGTTTCTAGATGATTGACTTACAGAACAGGGAAGCGCCACTCAGTGTGGGTGGTATCAACCAGTAGGCTTGTAGCCTGAAGGGAATAAATGAGGAAAGAAAAACAAAATCTTATTCTGTTCCTATGGGGAAGCCAGTGTTCACCATCAGCTTTGTGCATCGTCTCTGTGGTTCCAGAGGAAGCCATCCAGTCCGATCTTCCTGTCTCCAGTGCAGACCCACATGGGACTATGGAGCAACACAGATAGCCCTGCTGTGCTTCTCCACCACGGCTCTGTGGGCGGCCAGTGTGAGCCCACCTTGTAAATCCATATGCAGATACATGTGTATTTTACATTAAATCTGGTTCTCTAGGGAATGCTGATACAGATTACTTCTTGCACAATAAAGATGAGTGCCAAACAGAAAAATCCTTAAAAAAATACTTTGGTACCTGATGAGCATTTGAAAGTTAAAAATTGATTTGACGAATTAATGTAATTCAACAGTACATGACAGTAAGCCCTCATTAATTCATAGTATCATAGACACGTACCCGTGTGTTCGGTACTCTCAGCTCTCTTCTGTGGACCTTGTTCTTCTTGCTTCCTTTTTGAGAATGGAAATTCCGGCTTGGAACCAGGAGAGTATGAATTCTGTAGGTTCTCACCGGGCCCAAGCATCTGTAAACACTACCCATAGCTGTCATTATTCAATAATTTTGGACTGTAAGAAAACAGAAAGTAGGGCTCTTTATGTATCCCCAAGAGCCGAGCTCAAGAGATAAGATGGAGCCCTGGGAGGACGTGAAGAGATGGAATGTCGGCGTGGAGGACCAAAGAACGTCTGAGGCTGGAAAGGCAGCCAGGAGAGCTGCAGCGGCTGCTGAGCCGGGAGGGCGCTGCTGAGGTGCTTTCTCAGGCCTGAGGTCGCTCGGCTTCCTGAGTTCCCAGCTGCAGACCATGTGGGAGACTGTTGCACAGCAGCTTCACTTCTGAAGAAAGGAAAAGTGTCCGTCATCCCTCCAGCAACCTCTCATACTCCACTCGCTCCAGGTTCCTCATACGCACATTATTTGATGCAGAAAAGAGAAAGAGAGAAGCAGCAATTTGGCTGCTAGGCTTCTTGCCTCTGGGCTGCTTCTCTGTCTCACTTATGAAGTGAGAAGCTGAAAGTGAGTATCAGTATGGGTCAGAAAGCGGGGTATGCTGGGTGCACAGAAAGCTGCTGAAAATCAGGAAGGTAGAATTGCAGGGTGGAAACAGGCTGAGATGGAGAGAAGTAGTACAGGCTATACGACGTGAGCACCGGGGGACTTCAACAACGCCAGTGTTAAGAACATTTGGCCAGGTTTCCTATGCTCTAGACAGGTCATAATTCAGCTGACATAATGGGGGAAAGACAGCCAAGGTGTGTCTGAGTGGTAGGACGTGGCGCTAGGGTTAAAAATGGACTGCTACTGATTCACACAGTGTACAGTTATCTATGCGATTTAATATGAGATGTTAGAGGTATAAGGCAATTAAAATAATTTACTGAGGTGACATTCAGACTTATTTTCTATTCCCATGGATTCCTATTTCAAGTATTTTTTACTTCAAAAAGATAAAATATAGAGTAGCAATAATTGATAACGAGTATTAATATCCTCAATATCACAATTTCACTTTAACATCTTTGTTATTGCAAGAATTCCTACCAAATCAACATTTCTGTTGAATCAGTTCATTAAAGAAATTCAATTGCACTCAGAGTATAAAAATAATGCCTTTTTGGGCTGGAGATTTAGCTCAGTGGTTTCTTAGCCTGCCTCACAAACACAAGGTCCTGAGTTTGAACCCCAGTAACCACATACAATGCTGGGCATGGTGATTCACACCCAACAGCAATCAGTACTACATACCACAGTGCCGGGCGTGGTGGCTCACACCTGTAATCCCAGCACTCAGGAGGCAGAGACAGGAGGATTGCTGAGTTTGAGGCTTGCCTGGGCTACATAGTGAGCTCAGGGCAAGCCTGAACTACAAAGTGAGACCCTGTCTCAAAAAAAAAAGGCTTTTTATAGTAAGTTAAATAAGTGACTGAATTAGAAAATGTACTAATTTATAATCATGTTTGTGTATTTTAACTGCTATATATATTATAAACACAAAAAAATGGTAGGAAGAACTATTAAATGTAAAGTACTGAAAATCTATAATATACAAAATATTTTACCAAGGCAATTAGGTAGGTGAAAATACACATCCCACTGTGATCAAAGTCTATCTAAACTCCCCTGCCTTACTCTGCACTTTGAAATTTTAGTAGTTGCCTAAGTTACTTTTCTCATTGCTGAAACACAGTCCCTGACACCGCATGGTGAAAGGAAAACACTTATTTTGACTCACAGTTTGTAGAGAGCTTTTGGCCCATAGTCAGTAGCTCCATGTGGTGTGGCCCATTGGAGGGAGGTCACAAAAGAGAAACAGTCCATGGCAGGGCAGACAGCAAGCAGCAAGATGCGAACGACACTACTATTTCTCTAACTTTATACTTTGTCTTGTGCATTTTCATTTTAAAAAGGCAAAAATACAATGACTATCTTTTTAAACAAAGGTATCAGCTAAAGAACAAACTGGGTTTTTAAATTTTTCTCCTCCCCAGTAGAAATCATCAAATTCCCCCTTTACCTCTTTCCATAAATAAAAATTAATATTTACTTAAAAGAGAACAAAGATGGGAACTTAAAAAACAACGGATGTTCACATGGTCCAGTTGTTAGTAGCTATTCTTTCAAAATAAATCAGAAAAATATGTGTGTTTGAAATTAATTAGTAAGACAGTGCCTCTAGTTAATAAAAATTCATCAGCTCAACATCTGTACATTTCCATAAACATAATCATCTTTAAAATGAATCAGTGTAAAGAAACTGTCAGATGACTAATTCTGATATCAGAAATAGTAAATTCAGATGTGTCTGATTTTCATCACAACACAAACACACTTGGAAATATAATTAGCATTGGCTAGAGTCAGTTTGTTCTTCATTTGCTGTCAGTATGTGATTACAAGATTTCCCCCATATACTTGCTAATCCTTTTCTGCTATTGGTGGAAATGTAGACTGGTGCAACCATTATGGAAGTCAGTGTGGAGATTCCTCAGAAAACTATAATTAGATGTCCTATTTGGCCCTGCTATTCCCCTTCTAGCTATATACGTGAAAAAATTAAAAGATTTGTATCACAGTGACATGTGCACTCATGTTGAGAGTAGCTCAGTTTGTGATAGCTAAATCTTGGAAACAACCCAGATGCCCATTGATGGGAGACTGGACAAAGAATATGTCGTATTTTGATAGAGTGGAGTATTACTCTGTCATAAAGAATGATAAGTTTGAGTCATTTATAGTTAAATGGACATACCTTGAGGACATACTCATAAGTGAAATAAATAGGTAACAGATATAGCAAATCTTTTAAAAAACCATATCTTTGCTGGGTGTGGTGGCTCACACCTGTAATCCCAGCACTTTGGAGGCAGAGGCAGGAGGATTGCTGAGTTCAAGCTTGCCTGGGCTACCTAGTGAGCTCAGGGCTGGCCTGAACTACAAAGAGAGACCCTGTCTCAAAAAACAAAACAAAACAAAACAAAACAAAAAACAGTATCTTTACTCTGGCATGAGAAATTGAAGATGTAAATGAATTCTAAAATGTATGATAGATATTGTGAAACAGAACTCAAAGAGAAAAAGGGGTAAATAAAAAGGAAAAGTAAAATTTGATGGTGAAAAGGAAGCAAAGCTTATGTACAGAAAGGACAGGGGCATTGTAGGGTGGGCAGGAGAATGAGAAAACATGAGAATTTAGTCATGTCATGTACTGATACAAACTCTCAATGTCAAGTGTAAGCATGATGTGTATGTAAAATGTACCAATAAAATCAATTAAAAAATCCTTCATCCTCTAAGTACATGTATCCTCTGAAATGAGTATAATACAGAAATTTACTTTTTTCCAAGTGACTTTGTTAGGTAAAGGTGATACCTACTGTCCAATGGAAACTGCCCCAAGTAACTATAAAGTGAACCCTTTTTGTGATAGTGACATTGTAGAACAAAATGCTACTTCAATCAATATTTTAGGGAAAAAAACAGGCCTTTTATTTTAGCTTCATTAATTTAAAAAATTTACTATTTATTCATTATTAATACATGTTTGCAGCATATTTTCCTCTTCATATAAATATGCATATACTGTTAATATACATTTTACCTATACATTTATACAATATGCATGTATATGTGTATATGTACATGCATATTTAATATGCACTTTCCTAGGGAAATACTCTTCCAAAATATTCTTAGTATTCTTAGTCTATATTCCTTGATTTCCTGTGTAGAATTTATATGTCGACCTATCTTTTAGGTCTGTAAGTGACTTCAAAGCGACATAGCTAAACTCTGTTTGAGCCAGCTCCTCTGTAATGGACAATGTTTGACTATTTTCCTCTGTGATCTGACAAAGAAGACTTGCTATGTAATTACTCATTTATCTATCAGGTGCTCATGGGAGGCAGGACAAGTGCCAAGGTCATGCGGGTCTGCCATTTGGAAGTCTGTCTCAGCGAGGCTGCTCTTTCATCACTTTCTTCCTCACTGGGACACAATCCTCAACATTCGCAAGTTAAAGGAGAGGAGAGTTCACTTTGGCTCCCGTTTGTAGAAGGTTCAGTCTGTGGCTGGCTGGCTGCAGGCAGGGGTGACACAGTGAAAAGGCCTGGACAAAGGAGAGCTGCTCACCCATGAAGTCCAAGAAGAAAAGCAGGTCGAGGAGGCATCAGGAAGGGAGATGTGACTGCCCAGGTCACACCCACAGGGACCTGCCTCTTCTGAACAGGTTTCACATTCCTGTAAGTCAGTTATTAACCCCTATAATGTAACAGGCTTCCAAAGACTGTTTCTAAGAACTCAGGAGGATTTAGGGGGACAGAAAACAGAAAACCTCTACATTTAGTGCTGTCTCATCTCAAGGGCCAGTTTGGATGAAGAGGGGTGATGGTTCGCCTCACTTGAGAAGTGACCCTAATGGATCCTGTCCTTCCTTCTAGCCACATGGAAGAAAAGTTGGGAGTGAAGAACATTCTTTTGTTTAATAGTAAAGAAGCTACTACTGTTTATGATAGGATCAATTGTTAAAAATTGTCCCTTGATCTTTGTCTTTTTACCTTTCTCACTTCATGTATTCCTCCTTTCTTCCCTTCCTCTTTACTTGTTCTCTCTCACTCTCTCTCTTCCTTCTCTCTCTTTCTTTGTTCCAATCCTTTTTCTACCCAGTTACTCTTGCCTCCTCCAGGTCAGAAGTTACGGCCAATATTGGAAACTAGCAGGGCTTGCAAAAGCCAAGGAAAGGGGGATGGGGATGGGGGTGTAGATATGGGAAAGAGAGAAGGAAGGGCGTGGAGGGAAGGGAAGAGAAGTGGAAAGGTTCAAGATGTGGTGGATTTATCCCAGCTCACCAAGAGGAACGTATCACATCCCGATAGCAGAGAAGAGAGTCAAGCTCCAGACAGAGGCATCGCTGAGGCTTCAGAGTGGGGAGCTGTAGAAGACGAAGAGCTCAGACGGAACAGCTCGTGCTTCTCCACACTGCACCTTACACGCGCTGCGACACTGGTAACTCACAGGAAAAGAGCTGTGCATTGTTCCAGGGGTCACGTCCCGTTTTAAGTCACATCAAAACTGGAAGATTGTCTCTGAGGTTCTTGTATGAAATATGCCGTTCCCTGGTCTCAGCAGAACATCCCTGTCTTCAAGGATATTAAAGAAAGCGAGTGTGTGTGTGTGTGTGTGCACATGTGGGGTGTGGGGAGAGGTTTGGGGAGGGCATACGCAAGCCTCACATTTTCCAGCTCCTTTAAATATACATACCTTCAGACTAAAAATTGTATAATCTACTTATATTTTTTAAAATAACGTCCTTTCCAGAATGTGCTGAAAATGAGGTAAGTTAGAGTTTCAGTCCCACTTAAGCCACTTGTATCAAATGGCTGTGAGCAAGTTCTCCACTTCATAACTCTGTGTTTTCCCACGTGTAAAGCAGAGGAGAGAAGATCCTTCCAGGAGAGTCGCTGTGAAAAGTGGGCTTGACAGAAAAAGTGGCTAAGCCATGGACTCAAGCAAGTAAGAAAGGCACAAGGAGGACTAGATCAACAAATGTATGTCCTTATGTGAAGCCATTTGTTTATATTAGTTCTGCTAAGCTCCACTGGAAGCCAAGTGACTGTGTCTGTGATAAGCACTGTGGGTGGCACTTCGGGAGGGCAGCACAAGCTGCTTCTCTGAAGTCTTCTAAGAGAACAAACCTTCCTCCTGAAGACGGGGCTTGTGTGCACACATGACTGTGACATTCATGACTGACCCTTCCTCTTGTCAGTCCTTTTCTCCGGTATTCTCCCGAGCCTGTAGAAAATTCTGAAACAAAATGTGCTGTAGTCACCTCTGTGACTATCCTCTCACTTTTGCATTGCGAGTTGTCATTCTGTATTCTGGGCAGTTTCAACAGATGGGGATAATTATAGGGTGCACTGCAGAAACACACCGCCTTGTGAGCAAACACCTTGAGAATTAGTGTCATATCTTTAATCCTGTAACTTGAGATTTGTCTCTACTGGATGTAGATGTAAGTATCACTAATGCATAATAAAACTAATACTCTACTAAAATGTATTTTAACATAAATATTAAATTTCCTTTGGTTATTATTTAATTATAAGTAGGAAAGGCTGGTTCTCATTCTGGATCTTACCAAAGGGATGTCTCTGCATGCTTAAGCTTTGCAATGGAGTTTTTTTTAATGAATTCTTTATTGGTACAATTTATATATATATCTCAAAATCATGTATAACATTGGGGAATTTGTACCAGTATATGACATAAGTTAATTCTCATTTTTACCCATATCCCTACCCACCCACACCTTGCAATGGAGTTTTTATCAGCTTCCATCCATCTCTAAAGATGAAGGGATAAACTAGCCACTCAAAGCAGTTTGTCTAGTAACATACTCTTTTCGTAAACAAAGAGTTTTGTCTTCTGGGTCCATTTTAACTTTGACCAAAGTCTATCGAAAGAAGCACTTATCTTTCGCATGAAAGTTTTGCAGCCATTCCTCTGCATCCCGCTGTCTCTCTACCTTCAAAAGTTGTTTGGGCACTTCTGCTTTGAAACAGCCTGAGAAAGGCACCCTCCCAGGATTTGCCTGAGCTGGGCTCCTCCTGAGAGAGGAAGCCCTCTCATCTAAGTCTAGACGGAAGCGAGAGTAGACAAGACGTGCTGACTCTTTTCTTAGACCAAAATGTCAGTTAGGTAAAGGGAGCACATTCACCACTGTCCGCTTTTGGCCACAGATTGACAGACCCAGCTCTAAGCCCCAGCGTGAGATGAGGCAGAAGGATTTTGTGCTCCTTGTGGTTTCTAACTTCCTGTCCTTCACAGGTGAGAGAAGGGTTGAGAGAGAAAGGAGGAAAACTGAGCAATAGGCTGCCTGTGGCCTTAATGTTACACCCTTTCTAGTGTTTTACTGGCCTGACAATCAGATCACCACCATATGTCCTCAAATGTGCAGATGAGGCTTTGTGTCTAAGAGATTTTCATCTCAAGGCTCAGAAGGAGTCAAAAGAAAAGTTCTTAAATCAGATAGTCTAAATTCAAATCTCAGCTCGACATCTCTCTACCTGTGTCACCATGGACAAGTTACTCATTGTCTCTGTCTCTCAGTTTCCCTGCCCTACACATGAGGTGCAAAATTATACTACTTAACCCATAAGGCCATTGTGGAGTTCAAATGCAATAAGGCATTTAAAGTACTTGTTTTTATAGGTAATAATAGATGCACTTTATTTTCATTATTGAATTAAGATGCTCCAAAGTTGGCTCAATGAAGTAGATATTATAATAGTCATCTTTATAACAATGAATGCAGACATTTAAACTGATAGCACATGACTAATGAAATGGTGCATATATCTCGGAGTGCTCAAGGGCAAACCATGGGCAGAAGTCACATGAATAACCAGCCTCTTTGAGCTAAAGTTCCTAAATGAGTAATACCTAACCACTACTTTTTAATCAAGGTCCACAGGGAAAAAAAGTGTATTTTGTGCTTTTAACCAACTAATAAAAAGTCTCACACTATTTCTTTGGGAAGTGCCCCATGAAATGCAGATTAAATGACTTCCCTAGCATACAGTTGCCAGACAAAATACAGACCTAGTTAAATTAGAATTTTACACAAACAGTAAATATGTTTTATTATAGTATACCCTGTGAAATACTGTGATACATGTTTATATTAAAAATAAATCAATAGATTTGCAGACATCAGGAGATCTTAAGAGCTGAGTTGTTTCTGCACTGCCTAGTATGAAGATAAAATACAAGAAGAATATTTGTTGTTCTACTTCCTAGTTAGGTGTCACTTAAAGTTCCCTCCTTCTTTATTTCCTTCCTTCTGTCCTTCCTTCCTTCCTGAAATATATTTTCAGTGTGAGTTCTATATTACAATCTTTCCATTCTGTGGAAGATATTATAATGTACCGCTTTTACTTAAATAATATAGCTTCTGGGCTACAGTGTTCTTATCTGCTTCATGGTCTGCTTTAGTTATACAGTATGATACATGAATGATCTCTTTATTTGTCAATTGATTAATTAGTCCACATCCTTTTCAACAAATATTTGTTAAATGACAAATACAGTTGGCACTAGAGACCTACTGGATGGTTGATGGGATTCCCGGCCACAATGCTCATGGGCTTTGTTGATGGAGATGAGAGCTGAAGGAATGAGACATAGGCATAAAGAAATAATTACATGATTAATTTTACATACGTTTATAATAGTAAATTCACAGAGTGCCGTGAGGACTTATGTCAGAAGACCTTCCCAAGCAAGAGACATTTTAGCTCACGTTAAAGGGTGCAATTCTTTACACGGGCATTATTGCAAGACTAACAAAAAATAATGGAAATGAAGAGTACAACATTTAACTTTGGAAAAGCAAAATTAGGTTTTATTAGAAACAACTTCTACCAGTATAGTTCTGGTTAAAACAAGACCTGAAACTATTATGATGCCTGCTACTGCAGCTACGAAACAAAGAAAGGACTTAAGGCTCTTTGAGCAATGTTCAGTAGTTTCTCACCATTGTCCCTGACACAAAACTTAACTGGTAGCCATAGAATCTGTTCAGTTGTTACCTGGAGAAAGACCCGGAGCAGCGTCTGAATTCCTCAGGGTAAGATAACCGCCAGAACGTCCAGTCGGGGTTGATCGCCACGTTCTGCTGAGTGCTGTGATGATCGTAAGCCGGTTTCCCACAGTGAGTCCGAGGACTGTGGAGCTGAGGTTGAGTTTCCTCGCAAAGGTGTCAGGTGGCCCTGCTGCTCGGCTGGTGCCTCTTCATGCTCAGTTCAGCACAGCAGGGAGCCCTGCAAGACGGATGAGAGGTTCTCTCGAGTGAGAATCATGACGTTTTACTTCTGTTTTATGCTGGTGTGAATCGTACGCTTTCTCAGAGGAACACTTTATACCCTAAATTTTAATCCCTCGCACAGTTTTCAGTAGATGTTTATAGTTATATGACAGCTGCCAGCCTCGAAGAATCCTTGATTAGTGAGGATGAGGAGATCCTGTGGCCTACTTCAACTCTCCTTTTACAAATGCATCTTCCTTTCTGCTCTTTCTTATATTCCCCAGTGCTGATCTCTCTTTTTCAATATTACACGCATTGCTTATTCTTTGTATTGTGTATTGCATTCTACTAAGAGAAATATCAGAGATCTTATTTTTCCATTTTCTGACGTATTTCAAATATCTGTGGCATTTTGATGATATCTCAACCCCTGTGAGATTGAGTACAATTCCTTAGTTTCATTATTCAATTATATCTTCCAGCTTCCACTTGTGCTTCAAACTCATGTGATGTCTAATCATAGAAATAACAGCTGTGTTCTTCCACAGATTGTTCTCGCTACCAAACAAGCCTTTCAGGTGTACCCTTTGATTATGTGGTATGATAATGCACAAAAACCAACTCAAGATCCAATTGCAGCCTCTCAGACAGACGCTCAGGCATCATGTGGGACAGCTCAGTCTCAGAGTAAGCACAGCTGGGATCTGCAGAGCTTGACTCCAGGGCATAGATTGAAATTAGGTCGGCTGCACGCATTTCTGGGTCTTCAGTGGCTCTGGAGCTATCTTGAACATACTCTCTTTCTGGCAGATTATGAAGTGTAAGTGGCCACACTAGGCCACACAAGCACACTTCAGGACTCTGCTTGTAACTGACTGTGCAGTTGAACTGCCTATGACACGTGCTATAACACAAAGCCAGAGGAGAAATATATATGTATGTGTTCTGTCCAGAAAAAAGTGACAACTGGTTAACTGATCAACATTCATCTCCTAAGAATTTTTTAAAAACATACCCATCAAGACCTAGCATACATGTTGCTTACTCTATGAATCTCTAGTTCAGTAAATAGGTGCTCCCATTTTCATGATTCCCTTAACTTTGTTTAGACCTATATTGTTATGCTACTTATATATATGATGCTACTTCTGGACTTAATGCTCGAAAAACCTACACAATTTCCTATTACAATATCTGTCCCAAACAACTATTGTGTTCCATGAAACAGAGTGTTCCATAACAAACAAGGCCAGCCGGGCCGGAGGGTTAGCTCAGTGGTTCCAGCGCCTGCCTCACCAGCACAAGGTCCTGAGTTTGATTCCCAGTAACCACATACAATGCTGGGCATGGAGACTCACACCCACCAGCAATCAATACCACATACCACAGTGCCGGGCGTAGTGGCTCACACCTGTAATCCCAGCCCTCGGGAGGCAGAGATAGGTAAAAACATTTTAAAGTTAGTAGATGTTGTACTAACATTAAGATGTGTAAAAATTTTTCTAATTTAAAACTAACTAGAAACAGGTTATCTAGAATTAAGTTACAAAATAAAATATAATATTATATGCTAAAGTGTTCAGTACAATTCCCCAAACCCTTTTTTTTTCATGTAGGAGGGATGAAAATACTCTTGGCTAAGGATTTATATTAAATAATTAGACACTGACAGAAGTATATGGCACTCAAGAGGATGGAGTACTACTTATTTCTTCTAAATTTCAGGTATAAAAATGGTTTGTTTCAGTTTTTTACTTTTAAATGTCAAACAAAAAAATGCCTGAACTTTATTTCTAAGATCAGTGGCTCTCATCCATCTATCCATCCAGTCACCTATCCATTAATCTGATCACTGTTTATCAGTCTATCTTTTTATTCATATGGTTCTACTTTTCTCAATGAATCTTTGTTTTATTTAATTTTACCCATAAGCTTAGAATCGCTGTTAGTCCATTTTCTACTGCTCTGACAAAATATCTGACCCCACGTGCCTTATAAACATACTTCTGCTTGGCTCATATGTTAGAGGCTGAAAGACCAAGACCAGTCACATTTCTTTAGCTACAAGGAGGGCTGATGGCAGACAGCATCACTCTGTTAAGAGCATGAGCAGATAATATATAGCAGATAACATATAGCAGGTAAGTCATTAGTCTTTACTGGACAAGTTTGTTCTTTTTAAAATGACTCACTTTCAGGAGAACCAGCTTACTCCCCTGAGATCTGTAATTGTCTTTTCTGAAGATGAAGACCCCATGACCTAACTGCTTTCCATAAGCCTCACTTCTCCCATATTTTGCAACTGTCAGTATCAAAATGAGGTCCATGCTTCCAGAGCAAGAAGCTTTGGGGAACACACTCAAGCCAGCTCTAAGTCATAGCAAAACACATTACTTGTTTCCCATATACTTGTGTCAATATTCTGGCCTTCTGTTTCCCGTGCGGTTTTTAACTACATTAATCTTCATGTGTAGAGATGAATCCACATACTGAACTCCTTTCTGTTCTGCCTCCTTGAAGCAGCTCTTCACCATAGTTTCAAAACAGGAGAGGCAAGCTTCATTCTAATACCTAGAAGATTCTAATACCTAGAATTCTAATACCTAGAAGACACATTATTGACTTTTATGATTTTATTTTCAATATTAAATTATTTGTAGAGCTATCTTGTATGGTCATTGTTGAGTAAATTAGATCCATGAAGAAAATTATCTGACCTTGGAATTATAATATATAATGCCAACAGCAGGTTCCCTTATTTTATTAACTATGTGCTGACAATTATAAAATAAGTTCAGGTTGGTGGAATTTTGTGTGGACTTTTAGGTAATTTTTGCTAATTTTGCTTAATATTTGCTTATTTATATGATGACATTTAGATTTATTTTCCTTCATGAAAATTAGATAAAAATAGATAAAACTAGGTCATTAATTAAAGAATAAGTAATTACTTTTTGGATGCAAAATGAAGAACACTGTAGTTGGTTTCATCAATCCCCAAAGAAATTTCTAAACCTAAAACTAGGTTTAAATTTTCTACTATTTTTACATTATTCCTTCAGTGTTAGACATGCTATGTCCAGTTCACTTATGTTCTTTACTTTTAACTTCTATGTGTCTTATTTGGAAAGAACCACAAAACATATTAAAGTTAATCTGTGACATATTCAAATGGATTAATTTTGCAGAAAAATAAGTTTTAGTTTGGAAAATAGAGTTAAGCTTTGGTGCACTGGTGGCTAAAATGAGTATTCTCAAGAGAGGAAAGGGGTGACAAAGAAATAATCCAGGTAATACAACTCTAAATGGTTTCAGGATCAGGAATAAATCATGAAGACCTGTGTAAAAACTGTAGAGATGGTGAATAATTAAGAGTTAAAATCGTCCCAGTCAATATATTACATCAACCAAGTAAAACAGCCCAAATCTTCCTCATGAGAGCATGGGTCCTGAAAATTGGATTCCTTAAAGGGATCTTTGAACAATAACAAATAACTGGGCAGGTATACACGGTAAGAGAAGAGACTTACTGTGCAAAGGCACACCTTCTGAGGTGAATATTTTCCAGACTGAAGACTCATTTGCTCAAGACTTACTTTCATACAGACAAAACAAAATTTTGTCTTGTAAATATTTTTAGGAATTCACAGAAATTTTTAAAACGCCAAAAGGGAATGAACTGCTAGAAACAACGTCAGATATTGTGAATTCAATGCAATTAAGATTTTTTTTTCTTTTGTTACTTCTCCATTCCAGTTCTATCTGTTCATTTATCTCTTATTCACTTCGGGTGGATTTCTCATTCCCTTTTACAGACAGGGCTGTCCTATCTCCACCAGCTTGTATCTATAATATAAAAGAGTGAGAGATTCATTTCTCTATATTATCCATGATATAATCCCATTGAGACAATATAATCTACTTAATTTGTGTGGCATGAGCTCTTCTTGGACCCAGTAATCACTGCCATGGATTATGGCCTACTATGATGAAGCTACTAGCAAGATACAGCCCTGTTGTCCACTCCATGTGATCAAAGACAAAGACCTATAACCTAGGAAAATTACTAAGTGTCCCTGTTCGGCAAAACAAACAAACAAACAAACAAACAAACAAATGTAAAATATCAGTACCTGTGGTACACTTAGATTAACTTTCCCATAGCTGGGACATAATATCCTACACTCATGATTTAAAAGAGAAACTTAATTCAGCTTACATTTTTAGACCATTCAGTGCATAGTCAGCAATGCCAATCAAGAGCGTCATAGAAGGGCACAGTGGGACAAAGGTGCTTAGCTTATGGGGGCTGAGAAAGAAAGAAGAAACATTCAAGAAAAGGAGTAGAGGGACTAGATGCAGTAACCACGTTCATGCCTCCATTAGCCACCCAGACACACATAGAGTGTACTTTACCCTTCTCAGTCATAATAAGCATCAAACTGCTGCTGTACCTTATTGCGAATAAATTAAAGTTTGTCTTGTGAAACAGAGACAACAGAGAACATAAGTAGGAGACTCTAAATCACATCCTAGTTAATATTATTGATAATGAGGTCATTGCCTATCCTGGAATCTTGGTGGCTGTGTTTACTAGGTTTGTGATCTTGGCCAGTTCCCTTAAGTGTACTACGGTGTAGCTTTTTCTTCTTGAAAATCAAAATAGCTTTTCAATGTACATCTCTTTCCTGTGAGATGCAAGTGATATTCACAAAATAAATACTTAAAGAGGCAATGAATAATTAAACAGACTTTTAAATAAATAGTATTTACATAAAAGACTCTTTTGAAGATTAAGGGAGCTATCCATCTCAGTGTTGTTCAGAAAGCCACTGTGCCTTGGCTAGGTGTAAGGAAAACAAAAAAGATACCCTACTGTCAGGCTGGGGCAAAATGAATGAAAAGCCATAGGTTCAGAGACAAGAGCTGGGCTTCGCAGTGTTGTTAATTCAAAATTAATAATAACGGCATCCAACTGTGTTTACATCAACCAGTGGTGTACACTTAACACTCATCTAATTATAGTACAGTTCAGATTTGAAAAATCTTGGAACATTACATAAGAAGAAAAGAGCAGTTTAATCTCTTCTTAGCTGAATATTGTGTTTCACACTGTAAGTCTCACATTGACTCACGTGATAAAATTACTCAAAGAAACTTCTGAATATTCCCAAACATGTAGGCATTTGTCATTACAGAGGCAAAATGTCCATGTATTTTCAACAATTGTTGAGAGTAAGCAACAATATGTATTGAATGCCTAAAAGTTTTATTTTTAATTTTTCTCAAGTGGTCACAGTGGTTCAATTTAGACCAAATGGTAAAAGACTGTTTCATAGTTGAATCTGGATAGTACATGTGCTATGAATAGGGAACAGAATTTTTCCAGAACTTTGAGGTTAATTTATTGCTCCATCTGAATAATCTTTACAGCAAGACTATACATTTTACAGTGTCATCCAGGAAGGAACAGGGTTGCCAAGAACAGTGATCACCCCCAAGGCCAGCACTTTATAGACACCAGATTTTTGTTTTGTCTTCATTTTGTCCTGCTGGGGACTGAGCTCACCACTCTGCAAGCACTCTGTCACTGAGCTACAACCGCAGCCAAAGTACTCAGGTTGAAGCACCAACTCAGTGCATCATTCTCAAGACCCTGATAGACATGGACCAATTCATAAACAGCAGAATATGCCTCACACGTTCTTTCTCTGACAGAATTAAAACGTTGTTCATCCTCTAAAATCGTAGTGGTTAATTCTCATTAAGTAAAGGTCTTTATAATTTTTGTAAGATCCTTCTGCATGGTTAAACAATTAAATTTTAAGCTAATATTCTTGAGTTTTGAATCCATAGACAATTTAATAAACAATTTATACACAAGTAAACCTATGCTTTTCCTGGATGGAATTGCCCTAGACTCATTCCCTCACTTCTCTGCAGAGCTCTGAATCCTACATTAGACTTTTCCAAGCCTCCTGCGTAATCTGGGTTTTCTTGTGTTGCCCACCAGTAAGTAGTTCCTGGGAGAAGACTGGACATTGAAAGGAAGAAAAAGATAACCTTAGCTGGTTGAGGAGTATCCTCAGAGGTTGTATGTTCTCTACAGCTTCAGATGCTGTTCAGAATAAAGTGTTCACCATTTTTCCAACTTCTACTGTATAATTCTAGCTTTTGAACTTCAGTAGAATCTCTTCTTTATTCCAGACTAAGAAGAGGGTAAAGACTTTATGCTACTGGTAGTGTCTGGGATGTTTCACTAGCTACCAACTTTTAGATTTTCCATCGATTCACTACAATAAATTATCTCAATTTAAGTGGTTTTATATTCCTGATGTATCCAAATGGAAATATCTTGTTACTGTCATTTTTATGTAATCATTGGAGAATTTAGTATTTCTAAGCAAGTTAGCTGGAACATATTCAGAGTATTTGGAGTAGTCACTGATTTGGGACATTAGAAACAATTCATTTTATCCACATCATAAGACGAAAGAAAGAGGATATGGTTTGTAAGTACATTACCTGAAGACACAATCGTAGATCCACCTAATGATTTTGCTCCTCTGATTTAAGTAGAAAACATTGGAATGAAAATGCAGCCGAAGGAGACACTGTGTGTTAATTTTTGGAGTATAATGACAATTTTCTCATAAAGGTGCACTGTGATAGGTGTATAATACCCACGTTTATTCTTTAGAATATTTATATTGATGAATTATTAATTTTAACTCCAGGAGTTTCACTATATTAAACAATGAGTAATTCATAGGAAAAATATAAAACTACCAAGTACTAAATATGTTTATATTCATTGAATGTTTATAAAATGCGTCAAAATTTTCAACACTGATCACTTTTCAATGTATAAAGCCTTAGAAAACAAACAGAAGTAAATTTCTACATGAATTACAAAGAAAAATACCAAGAGAACTCTACCAAAAAAATCTTTATTTCAGTTATCACAATTAAGGCAGTCTTTACACATGACAATAGCACATTTATCACTTACAGCACATGTGTTTTACTTTCCTGGCCTTTTTGTAGGACATACTGCACATATTGCTGGTCTTGGTGTTATGGCAGGAGGTTCTTATTACGTTATACAATGTGTAGTTAACAGGAACATAAATATCAAGAAAATAAAATCCTAAATTCTTACTATGTATTATTTAGATAATCAGCATTTTCATATCAACTGTGTACTTGCTTATAAAACCTAAAAGATAACATTAGAAATAAATTTCTGTGTAAACTACAATAAAAATATCAATAGAATTCTGCACTAAAAATAACTTTTGCTTCAATTGCCGTACACCTAGGGCAGTCTTCACACCTAACAACTACATGTTCTATGCACATGTCTGGCCACACTGACAGCAGTGTGCTCAATGCTGAGTTTTCCTTTCCTGTGTGGCAGGTGGTTGTCACCTCTTTTATCTTCCTCTGTCAGGAGCTTCCTACTATTTGCTACAATGTGTGCTTAGCAAGGAAATACGATATCAATAAAGTATCAAATGTGTAATGAATGCTTAGAAGAGACATCAACATTTCACACCAGCTATTTACTTCCTTGCAAAACCAGCCCTTTAGCATTTGTTATTGACTTATCTCTTGATAGCATCCATTCTTTCTTCAGTGAGATGAAATCTTAGAATTTTTTTTTTTTGAGACAGGATCTCACTTTGTAGTTCAGGCTGGCCCTGAGCTCACTATGCAACGCAGGCAAGCCTCGAACTCCGCAATCCTCCTGCCTCTGCCTCCCAAGTGCTGGGATTGCAGGCGTGAGCCACCACACCTGGGTCAGCATTGTTTTAATTTGCATATCTCATAATTTATTCCTAAATTGAATATGTTTTATATATGTTTGTACACCTTTACTACTTCATTATAAGGTCTCTGTTCATTTCAGATGTTCATATTTGGATTGAATCTTTAAATTTGGGGGATGTGATTTTTAAATTTTGTATATTCTAGATATTAGTTCTTTGTCTGAGAAATAGCCAGTGAATTTTTTTTCTCACTCTGTGGGTTCTTCCTTCATCCTGTTAGTGATTTGTTTTTTTGGTGTGAAAAAGCTTCTTTTTAAATAAGATGAGATCCAAACTATTGACTCTTTGTGATATTTTCCTGTATGAACGTGGTTTTATTCAGAAAGTCCTTGAGTCTTCAGGATTTCTGTGTCTGCAAGATTTCTTCCTATTATGTCTTCCAACAGATGTAGTGTTTCTTTTCAATATTTAGATATTTGATCCACTTTGATTTTAGTTCAATGAATGATGAGAAACATGGGTTTAGTTTTAGTCTTTTGCATGTGGAAATACAGTTTTTCCAATACCATTTATTAAAGAGGCTAACTTTCTTCCAGCGAAAATGTTTGGCTTTTTTGTCAAAAATGAGATGGTTGGGGCTGGAGGATTAGCTCAGTGATTCCGGTGCCTGCCTCACAAGCGCAAGGTCCTGAGTTCGATCCCTGGTAACCACATACAATGTTGGGCATGGAGACTCACACCCACCAGCAATCAACACCACATACCAAAGTGCCGGGCGTGGTGGCTCTCGCCTGTCATCCCAGCACTCGGGAGGCAGAGGCAGGAGGATTGCAGAGTTCGAGGCTTGCCTGGACTACATAGTGAGCTCAGAGCCAGCCTGAACTACAAAGTGAGACCCTGTCTCAAAAAAAAAAAAAAAAAAAAAGGATGGTTGGGTATGTTTGCAGTTGTTTCTGCATCTTCCTGTCTGCTCCACTGATCATCAAGGCTGTATTTTTGCTAGTACTATACTGTTTTATCTCAGTAATTTTGTTGTATAATTTCAAGTCAGGGATTGTGATACCTTCCATCTTCTGGTTTTGTTGACCTTAACTGTTATTGCTATTCTAGGTGTCTTCTGGTTCCAAATAAATTTTAGGATTCTTTTCTCTAATTCTGTGTAGTATTTATGCGATGAGTATTTTGATAGGGACTGCGTCAAATCTATATAACAATTTTTGGAGTATGGCCATCTTTGTTGGCTCTTCCTACCCAAAATCAAGAGCTATCTTTCCATTTTCTATTATCCTATTTCATCTCCTTTTCAGACGCTACAGTTATTGATGTACATATCTTTTACTCCTTTTGTTAGATTTATTCCTAAGTATTTCATTTTATTTGATGTTATTGTGAAAGTTGTGATTTCCCTACTTTCTCAGTGGGTTTGTTTGTGTACAGAAATGCTATTGATTCTTGAGCATTGACTTTGTGTCTGGGTACAAAATTGAATTTAGTTATTAAATCTAGAAGTCTGGAGTTTTGGGGGTCTTCATATTCCCCAAATAATGACAATTTACCTTCCTCCTTTCATGTCTTTATTACTTACTTACTTACTTACTTATTCTTCTAATTGCTCTGGTAAATGTTTCATGAACTATATTGAGAGGAGTGAGGATAGTGGACATCCTTCTCTTGTTCCTGATTTTAGAGTAAAGGCTTTCAGTTTTTAATCATTTACTGTGATGTCAGCTGTTTGTCACAGATTGCTTTTATTGGATTGAGAAAAAGACCATCTATTCCTGTTTTTGATAGGGCTTTCATCATGAATGAATACAAACATTTATCAAATGCTTGTTCTGTGTCTATTGAGATTATCATTTGACTTTTGTCCTTTGCTCTGTTGCTGTTATGTGTTGTGCTTATTGATTTATGTATACTGAAATATCCTCCCATCCCTGTGATGAATCCTACTGGACCATGATGTATAATCTTGATCATTGACTGCATTTTGTCTGCCAGGATTTTACTTTTTGTGCCTCTCTGTTCATTAGGGAGACTGGCCTGTACTTGTCTTGGATCTACCTCTGTTTTGGGTGTAAGCGTAATACTTGCTTCCATGAATGACTTTGGGAACATTACTCCCCTTTCAATTTCATTAAAGACTGTGAGAAATAGTGGCATTAGATATTGTTCAAATTTCTTGTACAATTCAGTAATGACTCCATCAGGATATGGCTTTTCTTTGTTGGTAGTTTTTTTCTGAATATCTTTTTTTTTTTTTTGAGACAGGGTCTCACTTTTAGTTCAGGCTGGCCCTGAGCTCACTATGTAGCCCAGGCAAGCCTGGAACTCAACAATCCTCCTGTCTCTGCCTCCCGAGTGCTGGGATGATAGGCGTGAGCCACCACGCCCGGCTGTTGGTAGTTTTTTAAACTACATCTTAAATTTCATTGACTGATATTGGATTATTTAGGATTTTTATATCTTAAGTATTCAACTTTGGTAGTTCGTACATGTCTAGGAGTATCTCCATTTCTTCTGTGGTTTCCATCTTATTTGAGTACAATCTCTCAAACTTAGCTTTGATGAACCTTTGGATTTCTGAAGGATTTGTTGTGGTTTCACCCTCTTTATTCTTAATTGCAAGGATTTCAGCCTTTTCTTTTGGATAAGAGTATCTTGGATATTGTCAATTTTATTTAGTATTTCAAAGAAGCAATTCTTCAATTCATTGTATGTATTGTTTTCTTAGTCTCCACTGAAATAGGTTCTGCTCTGATAATTATAATGTCCTTCCTCATACAAGCTTTGGCCTTGAATTATTTTTCTAGAAGTTTAGAGTTCAATATTAGTCTATTTGAGTTTGCTTTATTTTCCTGATATGGAAATTCTTCACTATAGATTTCTCTAATATAAATGTTTTGATTTGACTTCTTCTAGTAAATTCCAATATGTTGTATTAGCATTATCACTTAATTGGAGAAACTAATTTTTTATCAGTTTCATGTAACCCATTGGTTGTTCAGGAGGGTGTTATTTAATTTCCACGTGCTTGTGTAGTCTTTGTGGTTTCTTTTGGCACTGATTTCTAATTTCATTGCAGTGTGGTCTGATAATGTGCATGGGATAATATTAACTCCTTTGCATTTACCTAAGCCTGTTCTATGAGACAGTACATGACCTACTGTGGAGAGTGTACCATGCAAAGCAGAGAAGAATGTGTATTGTAATGTTATGGGGTGGAACACTCTATAGATGTGTATTAACTGCAGTTGTTCAAAGCTTTGATTCGGTTCTGATACTTCTTTTTTTGTTGTTGTTTTGTTTTTTGTCTAGTTGATATACTTATGACATTAAGGTATTGAGGTTCCCCATAAAACTTTGTTAGTACTTACATGATTTTTACTATCCATTAGTATTTGTTTTATATAGCTGGATATGTTGGTATTTAGTGCATATATATTTATGATTGTTATCTCTTCCCCTTGGAGTTTACCTTAATAAGTATGTACTTTTTGTTTGTTTCTCTTAATTACTTTTAGCTTGAAGTTTGCTTTATTTGCAAGTAGAATAGGTACCACTACTTTTTTCCAGGTTCCTGTTGCATATAGAATTGTTTTTTATCCTTTGACTTTCAGGCTAGCAATTTCTTTTTGAGTTAAATGTGCTTTATGCATGAAGCATATTCTTGGATTTTGTTCCTTGATCATTCTGCCAATTCATTTGTTTTGTTTGATAAATTGAGAATATTTGAACTGATGGTTGTAACTAATATATATTGGTTTATCCATGTCATATTATTTTCCTGTTGCTGGTTTCCTGTGTTTCTCTTTCATTTTCTTTCCTGGCCTGATGAATTTTTTTGTTGATGTTCCTGGAATTGTAGTCTTCCTTATTTGTTTTTGAAATATCCTTCAGAATATTATGGAGAGTTGACTTGATGGTCATGAATTTCTTCAGTCGTTCACTTCTCATGGAAGTATTTTATCTCTCCATTGATACTGAAAGATAGTTTTACAGAGTATACCAGTCTGCATTAGAGTTTGTTTTCCTATAGAATTTGAAATATTTCACTGTAAGCTCTCCTTGTCTTAAGGGTTTGTGAGAAGTCTGCTGTGATTGTGATTTATAAGTGATTTGTTGTACTTCTTTATTTCTAACAGCTTTTTTTTTGAGACAGGGTCTCACTTTGTAATTCAGGGTGGACCTCTGCTCACTATGTAGCTCAGGCAAGCCTCGAACTCAGCAATCCTCCTGCCTCTGCCTCCCTAGTGCTGGGATTACAGGCTTGAGCCACTAAGCATGGCATTTGTGGTATGTGTTATTGATTGCTGTTATTGTTGTATGTGGACACTGGGGATTGAACCATGGACCTTGAGCTTGCTAGGCAGGAGCTGGAACCACTGAGCTACATCCCCAGCCTGCTGACAGCTTTTAATACTCTGCTTTTCTGCTGAATTTATAGAGTCTTGATTACCATATGCCTTGCTGTCTAATTAGAATTGTAATTAGAATTCTATATATCTCACATCCATATGTAAAAGTCTTTTTCCATTCTTGGGAAGCTTTCTCCCATTACTTGTTTAACATGCTTTTGAATGATTTACTTTGTCTCCTGCTTTATCATTTCCTATGATCAATCTTATGTTGTTTTTCATAACATCTTACAGCTGTTGGATTAGTTTTTCATGGTCTCTTGCTATTTTCAATATATCTTTATTTTTGTGATCACTAACTATAGACCTGTACTCTAGATCTGATAGTTTGTCCTCACCTTGGATCATTTGGCTGCATATACTTTCAAGGAGATTTTTAATCTCCTGCATATCTTTTTGAATGTGTTCCATTAATTCCATTTCTTTTCTATCTTGTGTTGATAGTTTCCATCATTTTCTTCATCTTCTCTATTTTTCTGTCCTTTTTACTTCTTCTGTTATGATTCCAGAAAGCTCAAGTAGGGAGCTTCTGATTTCCTCGATCTCATTGTTTCCTGGACTTGTCCTGTTCTGGCTGAGATCTGGGGTTACATTTTTCTTCTGTGTCATGTCATTTTCTATATTTAAAATAACTTTAATTTATTTTCTGTGTTTTTTATAAATTACTTGTGGCAGGTAGATTTATCCATGGCATTGAAATTTCTCTAGCAAATGGCTATTTATCAGAGACATCTTCTATCTGGAGATGGCTATTGTCCTTTGAGTCTGTCCCAATACCCTACCTTCTCAATTTATTGGGGATAAAACGTTGCTATCAGACACCAATCCTTTGGCACTGAATTCTGGTGATAATTATGACCTTAGACAATCAAAAGGGAGAACAACTGCTTACAGCAGGTAGGACACCCTGGCTAATATAGTACAATTATCAATAACTGTAGCATCAAGAGGAGAGGAAAAAAGAATGAAGATGAAAGCCAAAAACAAAAACAAAAACAAAAACAAAAACAAAACGTCTAGAGACAATGTTAATGTATATGAAAAAAAAATCAAGAAAGACAATGTGAAACTAGAGATTAAAAAGATGAACAAAACAAAACAAACAACAACAACAAAAAGAATACAATTCCTCTAATGTCTACAGATCTGTGCTAGTGTCCAGTTCAGAACCCACATCTGTGCTGGATAACTTCACCAATTCTGCAGTAGGATCAGTGTGATGTGCAAGGGTGATCTTGGCCTCTGGATGTGGGAGCTGGGGATTAAACCCAGGGACTTTTTGGATGTTCCTTGATGGTCCACCATGTTTTCTTACCCTGATTCTCTTATCTCTATGTCCCTCTGCCTGTTTCTGGCAACCTCAGAGAGAGTCAGCCCAAGGCTGCTCCAAATCCCATGTACAGTTGCCTCCTCCTAGCCCCCCCCTTCTCTGTTGCACTCCACTGGCACATCTCTGTCTGTCTGTCTGTCTGTCTGTCTGTCTGTCTGTCTCATGCTGTTGGTAGCAGGGCAGGGAAGATGCTGTTGTTTGACTCATTCCCCTGCTGCTGCTTGCTGTTTTTAGTTGATTTTCTGTGAGCAACTCCAACTTGGCTCCCCCTCTATATAGCCATGTTGAATCCGCCTCTGTCAATCGTTTGACAATTGCCCACAGATTTCTCAAACAATGTGTAGAGAGGTGCCAGATTATCAGTTCTTTTATCTCTCCTGAGGAGTGGTTTTATCATCAAAGCTTACACAATTCAGAAGTAAATCAAATCCTCTCCACGTCAATGTTTTTTCTTCCAACATCAAGCCCACATTCATAACTTTTCCATGAGTCTTTTACTTTCCTGTGATTAACATGAAAAAGTCCTGCTTAGAACAAGAAACCTATGAATTAGTTCAGTTAGTGGGATGTCATCATAAACACATTTTTTAGTATGACTTGTTATACACAAAATATTTTACTTATATTTCAGCATTTGTGTATTTGACAATATCTTATAACATGTTGTCTTTTAAAAATAATTTCCACAGTGCCAGGTGTGGTGGCTCACGCCTGTAATCCCAGCACTCGGGGGCACAGACAGGAGGATTGCTGAGTTTGAAGCTTGCCTGGCCTACATAGTGAGCTCAGAGCCAGCCTGAACTACAGAGCAAGACCCTGTCTCAAAAAAAAAATAATAATTTCCAACAGTGAATGGCAGTACAAACATTACATTCAATAGATTTTAGTCCTTCCAAGATTCTCACCAAGATATTTTTGGAACTAGTTCTAATATTAGATCATTCCATTTGGTTTTGTGACCATTTTGCACCATTTTGATTAGCCAAAGATAAACTAATGTTGCTGTTTTCCACATCATCTGAATCAAGGAGTTCTTCTTCTCTGCCTCCTAAGTGCTGGGATTATAGGCGTGAGCCCCCATGCCTGGCGAGTTCTGCATTCTTTATGTCTGTATCAGTCAATTATTGCTCCATTTCACTGTCACCAGGAAATTGACTCACATGGTTAATATCGAAGTCATTGTCTTCCTTGTACATGGATGAGGAATATAACAATTTACTTTTGACCTCCTCCAAAACTTGCAAATCTGTTTTTTCTTTCTCTCTCTCTCTTTCCTTCCTTCCTTCCTTCCTTTCCTCCCTTTCTCCCTCCCACCCTCCCTCCCTCCC
>PVIC010005027.1:0-59668 GCA_004025085.1 Thryonomys swinderianus
CAGGCAAGCCGCCGCGAACTCAGCAATCCTCCCGTCTCTGCCTCCCGAGTGCTGGGATTACAGGCGTGAGCCACCACGCCCAGCATTATATGTGGTAACCGGGGATCGAACTCAGGTCCTTACGCTTGCGAGGCAGGCGCCGGAACCACTGAGCTAACCCTCCGGCCCCCAGTTCTGTTTAGATTTTAAGTAAAATCTAGTTACACCAAAATACTCATAATTTCCATAAAATATAGCTAATAATACACAAAATTATTTGAATATTTTAATATATAAGATTGCCTATAATATTGTCCCCTAAGTTGCACTACTATTAGAAATTAATCCAAACAATAAATTAGAGCTTTACATAACTTGTACTAAATATTGTACACTAAGTAAATTTTATTCCTTGACTCTAGATTTTAGAAAGTATTCTCAGAGCACAGAGTACCATAAAGATAGGTGATTACATAATAGGAAACTCACTGAAGTTTATTTCTAAACTATCTTTGAGTTTATTTTCTTTCATTAGTTTCCATTTTCCACATTCACTTTTCTTTTCCTCAGTTCTCTACAGCCTCCACCTCTATTTTCACTCTGTGCAGCAATATATTTTTGCCTTTCTGTCTTTACTTTCCATAGTCTCTCTTTATTTCTCAATATATTTTTTAAAGATATCTTAGGTGAAAGGCATGAGGAATTCACAGATAAACATTCTACTCTAAGATTCATAATTGATGTTCCCGGTATTCATATGCAGCACTGGCAGAAAGCTAAATCAGGTGATCAAAGAATAAACTGAAAAAATAAAACATTCCCTTTAACTTAGTTTCTGTCTCTCCTTTTTCAAGATAACTTTACTAATTATTGCCACTTTCCAGGTACTAATCCAAGGCACAGATGTTCCAATAAAGTGGACAAGATCAAAGAATGAATAAAAAGATATATGAAAAGAGAATTACCCTGCCCAAAACTAAAGCTAGACCTTTCTCTTTCACCATGTACTAAACTAAAATCACAATGGATTTGAGACTTAAACATTAAAACAGAAATGCTAAACCTGCTATAAAACAGGTTAGGTAGAACTGTTGGAGACACTGGCTTAGGGAAAGACCTTATGAACAAAACCTCTATAGCACACGAACTAGCAGAAAGAATCAACAAATGGGATCTGATCCTACTGAAAAACTTCTGCACAGCAAAAACAAAAACAAAACAAAACAAAACAAAACAAAAACACTGGCACAGCTAAAAGACAACCAACACACAGGCAAAAATCTTTACTAGCTGTTTCTCAGACAAAGGGCTACTATCTAGAATATATAAAGAACTTAAAAAAAAATCATTCTCCCCAAGTTTAAAGACCCAGTTCAAAACTGAGCATCTGAAATGAGCAGACACTTCTCGGAGGAAGAAGTAAAAGCAGCCAAGAAGCATGCGAAGAAATGTTCAGCATCACTGGTCATTCAAGAGATGCAGATGAAAACTACACTGAGATTTCATCGCACTGCATAAAGAATGGCTGTTATTGTGAAATCAGTCAGCAATAAATGCTGCAGGGCAAATGGAACCCTTCTCCACTCTTGGTGGGATTGTAGACTTGTGTAACCATTGTGCAGATCATACGGAGATTCCTCAGAAAAATAGGACTGGAGGTCCCATTTAACCTTGCTATTCCCCTGCTAGGAATGTACTGGAAAGAATGAGAAGAATCATATTGTTAAGACATATGTACATCCATGTTCATAGCAGCTCAGTTTGTGATAGTCCAATCTTGGAACCAACCCAGATGCCCATCAACTGGAGACTGGATAAAGAAGACGTGGGCTTTTATTAAATGGAGTACTACTTTGCCAGAAAGAACAAGTTTGAGTCATTTTGTGCAAATGTACATACCTTGTGGACACACTGATAAGTGAAATAAATAGGTTACAGATATGTAAATACTGTATCTTTTTTTTGGTGTGAGAACCTATAGGTGTAGGTGAATTCTAGAATGTATGATAGATTTTGTGAAATAGGAAATATTCAAGGGGAATGTGGTAGGGAATAGTAATGAGGGGAAGGAATAAATATGATTTGAAAAGGAAAAGCACATGTATATAGGGGGTGGGGAGTTGTAGAGTGGGTAGGGATATGGGTAAAAATGAGAATTAACTCTTGTCATATACTAGTACAAATTCCCCAATGCTGAGTGTGATTGTGAGCTGTATATAAAATATACCAATAAAAAATTCAATTGAAAGAAAAGAAAAGAGAATTACAAGTTGAATTTTGGGAAAAGATGGTCTCTGACTTAATTGTTAATTTAGGATATTTCAACTCTACAATGGAAAGAAGGTAAGATGTATAAAACAGAATCTGTCTTGCAGTTTTGATTTTTTTTCCCTCTGAGCTTCTGATCTGCAGTGTGTTTTCCTCTGACAGTGCTAGGCAGCCACAGGAAGCCAGGGTTCCCAGGAAGCTCAGTGCTGATAAGGACAACAACTGATCTGGCATGCATTCTACTGCTGAACCATGACACTTGGTAGATCTTTGAGGTATAACAAAGGCAATTTTGACTTAGATGTTTCCAATTCCCAACAGGTGTATCAGGACATGATTTCACTGTAAGTTAAAGAGCATCCATACGTCTCTTTCTACCTCATTTAATACTCACATTTCAATTAAATAATCTCTATCAGTCTCATTTAAAATAAGAAGAAGGGAGGCTTAGCAGAATTGTCTTGTCTCAGTCATCTCATACTCATCAAATGTCAGAGATTATATCATTAGACCATATGTTTTCAGAGGTTGATGTAAGTTTTTCAGACTTAGAGGATGATGATAAAGACAATGATAATTTCAACACTAATAATGGTAACAACAATTCTAGAGAAGGTGATGGAAATGGAGAGAGGCATCAACATAAAGATCAGAAGAACATTTGCTGATGTTGATGTGACACATACTGCACCCTAGTTCCAAGTGCTCTCTGTACCATGTCATTACATTTTCCTGATCCTGCAATGATTTTAATTAAACTAATATGTGATAAGACTCAGCATGGAAAAAAATAAGTAATACTACTTTTGGAAAAAGCGTTCCTAGGAACTTTCATCTTTGTCTTTCAGAGAGTGAAAAATGAATGACCATTTACAACTCATAAAGATCACTAGAAAACATTTTAGGATAACAGCTACACAGGCTACAAGAAAACATTTATTTGGTGAGAATCATGCTATTCAAGTTGACATAAGCCATTACTTTAATGGCTTAATGATAATTTATGAAAAGAAGAGCTATCTAATTGGTAGAATCAAATTAATGATAACACCCACTTTTTTCCCACAGATCATTCAGTTGAATAAGGTGTCTCTGACACTTATGAGATGACACAGATTTCTTCCTGTTCCTAGACCTCTAACCTCTCTTTCACTCCAAACTTTGAGAACTCATAGTTGTTTACCAAGTAGGTGCCTCCTGGAACATTTGTAAATACTTCCACTCCTGGATAAAGATGTAAATCACTTTTTAAAGCCTCTTGCCCAGTTTACAACCTGGGGATATCATTATCAAGGAACTGGGAACCATTCCTCATAAATGCTGAATGGTTGATATCAGACTGTACATAGTATTGATCTCCCCCCCCCCCCACTGTAGTAGCCTAGAATAAGAATTTCCTTGCCTGCTTCATTTGGGTTTATGCAACATTTGCACTGGCATAATTATAACCTTCCAATTTCTGAGCACAGTATCATGTTGGAGAGTAAATTCCTGGCTTGAGTTTAATCCTTCAGTCTCAAATTCCAATTGTGTACTTAGTGTCCATAAATAGTATGATGAATCTAAGAAGTTAATAAGAAACCACTTAAGTGAAAAATAAATTCATAAGGAGTTGTACATACAGTATCTGTTCATCTAATAACCATTTATTCATTTTAAAATGACACAATTTTCCATGTGTTTGGACCTTATTACCCTGAACTTTGCATTAAAATGTTATACTACAGTTTTGTACTGATAGCATTACTTTCAATATACATCAGAACTCTGCTTTAATAGTTTTTCTTAAATCCTTTCCACACTTAAAAACGATATGGCTTAACATAACTGAAGAGATTCTGTACAAATAATATTTAGTACTCATATCTCATATTGACTAATATGGTATAATAATAGCTTTTCCATTAATTTTGTTCTGAATACAGATAGCTTAACAGAAGGTGCAAGCATTATGCATTTTTTTTTTGAGTAGGAAGATTTTATTGAGAGAGAAAGCTTCTGCCTTAAGAGAGACAGAAGGGGGAACCCGGAAAGTAGACAACCCCGCATTATGCAATTTTACAATTACATGGTGTTAAAGTTAGATGCTATCTTTCTGGAAATAAGTCTATAAAATAATACTGGACATTAATCATTCTTGTGCATTCTCCTGACTGTCACTTCAAAACCATAATTTTACCAATATTCTTTAGACTAAAAAATTACTTTCTTTTAAGGAAAATATGAATTTAAGTATGTGACAAATTTAAAGCAGTTAGTTTCTAAAATGATTCTTGTAGTTCCAAGTTACAATAAGTTTAACAGCTTTGATATGCTTAATATTCTCCACAAGGGCATCAAGTTCCAGGGTGTATAAAACTTTTCACAGTTTCATATGTGATTAATTCAACTAAACTTAAGGAAATTAATTGACATTTCTGAAAGTGATTTTAATATTTGATATCTTCTATTCAACTATGGGCGATGGTTCCAAGCCAATACCTGCCTCATTGGTGTGGGAATGAAGCAAGAACGTATGAGATTTAACTTAGAACACATGAAAACACTGGAATTTCTTCACTGTAGGATATTTGCTAGAAATCTCCTGTCTCTATTCATCAGGCAAAACTTATGGAAAGAAGAGGTTCTAGTTCCTAGTTTATAAATAGTAATAATTCTTATACAAATATTTTGGTAAACCATTTTAATGTTTAAAATAAAAATTCTCATTTCTTTCTCAATTGATTTTTTTCCTTTCTTTCTAATACTTACACAAATCCTGATTATTATCCTATTCAAGATAAAGCTTGATAACTTCAGCTCAGCTTTTTCATTTTTATTTTTCTTGAAATTATGTTTACTATTTAGTATATATTACTGCTCCATTAATCACCATAGCACATTTATTTCATGATACGCCCTTTGAATCAAGGTTTTCAAATACACATGAGTGCACAGAATCTTAGTGTAGTGGTTTTCTTCAATGAAGATGAATGTTGCTCTTTACCTTAAGCATAAACTACAGTAAAAGCCTAGATTCTCTCCAACCTGTAACTGTGGTGTTGCAATAACCCTCACCAATGCTTTTTCTGAAACTGACATCTACAGCTAGTCAAGAAACATGTACAATAGGTTTGTCCCTTGGAAAGGACTCTGATGTGAGATGCCATGCTCTGCTTTGCCCCCAGTGTTTATAGCTTTCCTGTCCCGAGAGTGAATCATCTGAGAGTCACTGACAAACTCAGCTGGAGTCAAGTTTATGCATATTCCTGATCTCCATCCTCCAGAATTTCTCGAGTTCAAGTCTAGTGACTTTCTACTGGAAAAACAGTAAAATTATCATAAAACACACATGATTTCTTTCAGACCTCCTGATACATAATCCTTACTTAACTGTAGGCTAATTCATGTGCCAAATCTCCTTGCTTTTGACTGGATTCATGTCAACTCTGTGTACTTCCATGTAGTTGTATATAATCTTAGATTCTGTGTTAACATACTACTTGGCCTTAGAACATCTAGATTGTTTTTCTTGGGACAGTAGTGTAAACTTGGTCCATTCATTTGACAATTAATGGATTCAAGATTTTGTCCCAGGTACTGGGGTTAAAAAGTTACACACTTTACTGTGCTCTGTATTGTCTCATCATTTGCCTGAAGATAGAAGTAAGCTAACGGTTGTGACACACAAAGTGAACCTCAGTATCATCTGGTATTATCTTGCTGGTTTCTATCAATTCATACGCAATTTCTTCTAGTCCTATAAGCATCCTACCTTCAGACCAGCTAAACTGGACAAAAGGTTTTTCTTTTCCCATGATTTTTCCATTTTTTAAAAAATTAATTCTTTATTGGTACATTTTGTATACAGTTGATTTGTTCCCTTTTTTTGCATCTACTGAAAAGTGAATCCTATTGATGTACTGATGTGATAGCCATCTTGAGTGCCTACCAAGAGGCACATGTTTCCGAGGTTGTTTCCTGTTCTGTTCTAGTTTCTGAATTTTGGACCTGGAAGACAGTTTAGGAATTAATGTCCCAGGTGACCAGTGAAAGCTTTGAACCCTCAGAGTTGGAAATGATTTCAGTGCTTTCTAACATATCCATTGAAGAGATTTTTTTTTTTTTTTTTGAGACAGGGTCTTGCTTTGTAGTTCAGGCTGGCCCTGAGCTCACTATGTAGCTCAGACAAGCCTCAAACTCAGGAATCCTCCTGCCTCTGTCTCCTGAGTGCTGGGATTACAGGCGTGAGCCACCACGCCCAGCACTATGGTATGTGGTATTGATCATTGGTGGGTGTGAGTCTCCACGCCCAGCATTGTATGTGGTTACCGGGGATTGAACCCAGCACCTTGCGCTTGCAAGGCAGGCACCAGAACCACTGAGCTAACCCTCTGGTTCTGGAATTCTTATATTATTCTTTCATGAATAGCATGGAAGAAAGAAGAAAGAAAATCACGAAGCAAATTAATTAGGATGGTCACTAAATTAGCTTTTTAAAAACTATTGTAAATTTTCTTTTAGTTAGCAGCATTCTACCACACTACCTATGGAATACCTCTACTAACATTCTAATCTGCTCCACCTAAAGGTATTATATAAAAAGAAAAGCTCTTCTTATAGGTTTTTAATATAGACAATAAACCTGTTTAGACTAAAAAATATTGTTTAAAAGTAAGTGTAATGATTCTCCAAGAAAAAGGAAAAATGCCAAAACTCAAGATTTAAAAAGACATGGTGTAAAGTTTCATTCCTAAATTATATTTTAATTATTTGATATGTAACTGTCCCTTCTTATTATAGATGGTTACATGGAAACTTTCAAAGTTAAGCCACAATGAAAAGGAACAGAAACAAAATCATGAAAAATACTAATTGCCTGTTAAAGAGATTTTTGTTCTGTAAATTGCAGAAAAAAGTTACTACAGAGGACCGTGTTTTTACAAGTAAACATTTACGGTGGTTTTTTGGTGGATTCAGCTTGGATGTGACATCGTCTTTGCCAACTCAATAGCTAAACTCTGTGAATAGTAGCTTTGTGAGCTGAAGGATAAGAAAATTTGTTGCTGGAGTATACAGTTCTAATTACTCGAGATTTCTTTATAACTTTGCCTTTCAGGTTTGGGGGAGTCTGTAATTCACATTGACAGATCAATTGTGGACAGAAAAGTGTACCTGTCAGGTTCTTTCCAAAAGGGGCCTGAACCCTTTAGAGAGCTGCTGCTGCTCTTCTCCTTCAAGGCTGTACCTGCTGAGAATCTCCGTCACAAATTGATCGCTTCGCAGATATGGGGTAAAATGACTGCCTGGTGGTCGAGTCATGGAGGGACCACATGGAAGCCAAGAAAATAAATAACTTTCCTGGCACTTGAAAAATACTTCTAAGCCTCACAGGAGATCAAAGTAGTGGATAATATGACACCATGTTCTCTTATTATTATTTGTAATAATGTTTTCATTATTCTCCAGTCTTAACTGACATCAAAAAACTTATCATAAATTTTTTTAAAAAAACAATATTTCATTCTAAAATTATTTTGTAACCAACATAGTGAAAATGATCATAGTCCAAAAATTGTTATGCACATTTATGCAACCCCACACAAATTACCACTAGCACACTACACAGAACTAAACATTCCCAAAATTCATTGAGATCAGAACCAGACAAGCAAAAACAGTTCTCAGTAACAAAGGCAAGGCACGGAGCATCACAATCCCTGACTTGAAACTATATGGCAGAACTTTTATGATGAAAGCAGCATGGTGCTGGTGCATAAACAAACCTAAAGATCAATGGAACAGACTAGAAGATGCAGAAACAATTCCAAACACACTCAGCCAATGCAGCCTCAATAAAGGGAATAAACATATACATGGGAGCAAAGATAGCCTCTTCAATATGTAGTGATGAAAAAAATTGCTTTCTACAAGACAGAGATTAAAATTAAAGCCATGTCTCTCACCATGCACTAAACTAAGTCAAAAGTAATCAAAGATCTAAATATTAAAACAAACACTAAATCTGCTGGGAGAAGAGGTAGTACTCTTGAAGACAAAAGAGTAGGATACGATTTCATTAATAAAACCCAAGTTTCACAGAAAATAGTGCAAATAATTATAAACTAGAACCTCATATTAAAAAGACTTTGCACCACAAAATAAAACACTAACAGCGAAAAACAACTCACAGACTGGGAAAAAGTTTTGGCCAGTAGCCCATCAGATAAAAATTTAATATCTAGAAAATACAAAGTATTAAAAAAAATCAGACCCACCCAAATTAAAAAACCCAATCTCAAAATAGGCCTCTGAAATGAAAAGACATTTCTTGATGAAGAAGTAGAAACAGCAAATAAATACATGAAACAATGTTCAACGTCTGCTCAACATCATTGGTTATCTGAGAGATGCAAATTGAATCAGTGGTGAGATTCTATCTCATTCCAGAAAGAATGCCTACTATCACGATAACAACAACAAATGCCTGCCAGGTTGTGGTAAAAAAGGAGCCTTCTCCATTGCTGTTGTGAGTGCAAACTGGCATGAATATTGTGGAAATCAGCGTGGAGAATCCTCAAAAAATTAGGATTAGATTTCCCATTTGACCCCGATAGTCCCTCCTGGGTATCCTCCAAAAAGAATTAAAAACATCACACTGCAATGACATATGCATACCCATGTTTATAACAACACTTTGTAACAGATAAATCTTGAAAAAAAACTGAATGCCCAGCAACTGATGGATTAAAAAAAAAAAAAATGTGTGTAATGGAGTACTATGCAACCATAAAGAAAGATATGCTTGAGCCATTTATAGGTAAATGGGCAAAACTTGAGACTGTACTCTTAAGTGAAATAAATTGGACAAATATATATAAATATTGGACTGTCTCTCTAGTGTAAGAAACTGAAATGGTGAATAAGGACCAAAATGTATAATGTGAAACAGGAAGAAACTATTCAAACGGAAAGGGAAGCTGAAATGGAAAAGGTGAGAAGGGAAAATTGATGAAAGGAAGAAAAATGGAAACAAAGCTCCTTTAAATAAGAAGAAGAGGGAATATGGAAGGTAGGGAAGGGTAATGGGAGAAAAAAAGATGAATCAAGCTAAATCATGTATAGGTACAAGCTTCCTTTGATGAATATGATTATGTATATTTAAATTGTACCAATAAAATTAATTAAAAATAAAATTATCCTGCTGGGCGTGGTGGCTCATGCCTGTAATTCCAGCACTTGGGAGGCAGAAACAGGAGGACTGCTGAGTTCGAGGCTTGTCTGGGCTCCATAGTGAACTCAGAGCCAGCCTGAACTACAAAGTGAGACCCTGTCTCAAATAAATAAATAAATAAATAAATAAATAAATAAATAAATAAATAAATAAATAAATAAATAAATAAATAAATAAATAAAATTATCCTATGACATTGGATGCTTTAATTAAAAACTATATTAGGGGGCCAGAGGGTTAGCTCAGTGGTTCCGGCGTCTGCCTCGCAAGCGCAAGGTCCTGAGTTCAATCCCCAGTAACCACATAAAATGCTGGGCGTGGAGACATGCCCACCAACAATCAACCCCGCATACCACAATGCCAGACGTGGTGGCTCACGCCTGTATTCCCAGCACTCGGGAGGCAGAGACAGGAGGATTGCTGAGTTCGCGGCGGCTTGCCTGGGCACCATAGTGAGCTCAGGGCCAGCCTGAACTACAAAGCTGGACGCTGTCTCCAAAAAGCAAAAAAAAAAAAAAAACTATATTAGGTATTGATATATTAGATTGTCTGTAGGGAAGATCCTAGTAACACATAATTCTAAAGTTATACATTTCATACATATTTGGAGTGCATGACAAATGCTCTCAAGAACTTTCACCTAAATGAACTAAAGTTCAAAGTTAAGAAGGTAGACCTAAAGGAGAAATTTGAAATAAAAAAAAATAGTTTAGGTGAATATAAAGAATATCATTAGAACAAGTTTCAATTTTCTCTCTCCCTATTTAACTAGCTAATGTCTACTACTGTCCCTATCAGTTCTTCAAGTGGTAGGCCATTTTTACTGCATCACCATAAATTCACTCTCTCCCTTTGTGTCTGAGGTAACTTTATAAATGTTAAGCAGGCTATATTGCATCCCAACTTCTATTCTCATTACGTATTATACTGTACTCTGTTGTAGATACTGGGCTCCATATCAATTTTCTCAAGCACAGCACAATGATCTCAACCCCAACTACCTTCCACTTACTCTCTGTAATGATGATACATTGGATTTCTCTTTGTTTCTGTAACTGTCCACACTCATTCTCATTTGCCTGACGGCCTTTCTTGGATCCTTTGTGTAATCCCCTTTTCATCTGGATTGCATTTGGGCTTCTTTGCTCAGCTCACAGCACCCAGAGAGGACTTCCTTTTATTTAGGCCATCTATGCTACAGTTTCCATCATAGTATCTGATTTCTTTTCCTTTGGACTATTTGCCATTGTCATTTTAAATTATAGTAACTGTGATGGTTAATGTAGAATGAAAACCTGACAGGCTTTGGAATCCACTCTCAGGATGAGTGGAGCGCACTTCCGGGTATGTCTGGGCAGCTCATGGGGCATGGTCTGATGGACTTCATCTGGTCCCTTCTTCCTCTTTCTCAGTGCTGCTCCTCTGCTCTGCTTTTACCTGCTAGAACTAGTCGCTTTGCTATGCCATGTCCTTCCACCAGGAATTTTCTTCACTGAAGCTGACTAACCATAGATGAACCCCCTAAACCGACGACCAATTATATCCCTTCTTCTTTAAATTGTGGGTGATGAGAAAGCTACCTGACCCAGAAAATTAAGATCAGAAGTTTGACCAGTCCAAGAGAGAGGTTGTGTCCCAAGAGAGAGGGACTAGAATTGGGGCTACTGAAGCTCTTTGGAGATTTCATTTTACCACCATGTTGCTGGATGTGGACTGCAGGACTTAAAGTTTACACTGCTGATTCTCCTCTCCCTTTGTCCCAGTTATTTTTTACTCTACTCTTCTTTGGATGAAGAGTGTTTACACTGTGGCACTGTATCTTGGGGTCTTAGAACTTGTTTTTTATATTTACAGAGGTTCACAGCTAACAGTTTGCTTTGAATCTGCAAAGAGACTTGGAATAAAACATTTGAAAAAATGGCGGAACTTCTGAAAGTTTGTGGGAGGAATTATTGCATTTCCAATTGTATGCCAATGTTTTTTAGATCCACTGACATAAATTTATGAACTTGCTCTTGTCTTTATATGGAGACTAGTCATGGTTAATATTTTCATATGAAAATAACAAGGACTGAGACTGACAGGTGGAATGTGACTTTGATTGGCTTCTAGGCACCAATGACATGGGAGAATCATACTTCTCACTGTGTCTGGTAAGGACATGAAGGAATGGCTTTCAGGTCTATATCTGGTATCTTGCCTTTTGTCTCTGGCACTGTCCTCTTGGCTATGTTCCCAATCATGAACTAAACAGCTTTGCTCCACGTATTTTACTATGTGTCTTCCCGGAACCAGCTATCCATGGACTGAATATCCCAAACCATAAACCACATTAAACACCTCCTAAACTGTGGGTGTCAGGAATGATGTATGTCTCAGGAAGAAGAAAGCTAACAAGCATGGTATCTCTTCTGAAACTTTGTAAGGTTTTCTGAAGGTAAGGATTTTATTTTATTTTATTTTTTTGAGACAGGGTCTCGCTTTGTAGTTCAGGCTGGCTCTGAGCTCACTATGTAGCCCAGGCAAGCCTCAAACTCAACAATCCTGCTGTCTCTGCCTCCCGAGTGCTGGGATTACAGGCGTGAGCCACCACAACCAGCACTGTCCTTTGTGGTATTGATTACTGGTGGGTGTGAGTCACCACACCCAGCATTGTATGTGGTTACTGGGGATCAAACTCAGGACCTTGTGTTTTGAGGCGGGTGCCAGAATCATTGAGCTAAATCTCTGTCCTGAGGATTTTGTCTTTTGTTGATTAAGTTAAAGCTGCTATAACAAAGTGGGTGACTGAAATCACAGACGTTTCTCATAGTTCTAGAAGTTGAGAGATCCAAGGCCAAGGTCCCAGCTGATTAGATCTAGCAAGTACCCTTTTCCTGATTTATAGGTGGATGTCTTTTTGTTTTGTTCTCACAGGACAGAGAGATTCTCTCCCTCCCTCCTCTCTCTCTCTCTCTCTCTCTCTCTCTCTCTCTCTCTCTCTCTCTCTCTCTCTCTCTCTTTCTCCCTCCCTCCCTGTGAATGCAGTAGTCAGAGTCGTATAAGTGGCACTCTCATATCTACTCATTTCTACTGGTTCATCTCCAAATAGAATCACAGTGATGATTCGAATGTGTTGATTTGAATGTGTTGAACACATTTTAAAGGAAGTAAGTGTTTAGTCTACAGCAGTTTTATTTACTGCTTTATTCTCAGTACCTAGAATGATACTTGATATTTAACATAGGAACAGTGAATAATTTTTAAATGATAAATGTGTTACTTCTACTTAGAACCAATGTTCTCTCTAACATTAGGTCAAATTGTACCTTTTTTTTTTTTTTTTTGAGACAGGGTCTCACTTTGTAGTTCAGGCTGGCCCTGAGCTCACTATGTAGCCCAGGCAAGCCTCAAACTCAGGGTTCCTCCTGTCTTGGCCTCCCGAATGCTGGGATTACAAACAGCCACCATGACTGGCATTGTGGTGTGTGGTACTGATAGCTGATGGATGTGAGTCACCACGCCTGGTATTGTTGTATGTGGTTACCGGGGATCAAACCAGGGACCTTGCACTTGCCAGGCAGGTGCCACAACCACTGAGTTAAATCTCCAACATAAAATTATACCTTTTTTTTTGGAAATTCCACTTTCATTTTGATGAGTCTTCAAAGGATTTTATCATCTACCTTTACTTCCCAGTCCTAGAAAAACACCATGCTAGAGTTTGAGTTATGGACTAGAAGCTGTGTTCTGAGAGAATATAATAACTTCTATGGAATTCCAGATGAGGTGAGAACATACATAAATTTCAAGGTAAAGTAAATTCATAACTATATGCATACTACCTCTGTTGTCCTTTTACCACAAGCTATGCACTTTGTGAAAATTTGTAAAACACATTTTAATTTCTTTTATAGTTATTTGGACATATCCATAACAAGAAAGACAAGATTCTTGAATAACAAATAAGGCACCTTTCTGTTTCCTGTCTTCTCTAGTAGTATATACATATATGAATATATATGCACACAGTATTTGTAGTAAGCTTAGTTGATTAGAGGATCTACTCGGAATCTTTAATGTACCTTTGTTGATATATACCATAGAGACAGATGATATATATGTAGATATATAATATAAATATGACATTCATAGTGATGAACAAGGTCTAAAGTCAGAAATAAGGACTCTCAACAATTTGAGAGTGAGAATGTCTGTTGTTTCACTAACTTAGCATTCCACTGTATAATATTTTGTTACAACAGCTCTAATTTAATAAGAGAAATACAAAAATCCTTACCCTCTACGACACCCCACACTGGCATAAGCCAAAAGATACAAAGTATAAAAGCAAAAATGGAAATATTCTATCTTTCGGAGAAAAGAGAATGAGGTAAGAAATGCATGCCTTCCTTTTAAAATGAGTCAACTCTAAATGAAAGAAAACTAAAATGCAGATCACATACAACTGAAAGTGCATTTAGAAATCAGGTGCAGTGCTTTAAATGTGTCCTTTTGTGAAGATAAGAAAACCAAATTTACAAGCTTTTAAACTAAACAATGAGCTTTAGTTAACTGAAAATCAAATTGAAACAGAGGTCTCAAATAAGACTAAATTAAATTTAATTATACTCTGTTCTCCATCAAAAGTGACAGATTTTTCTATTATATTTTCCTCACACTGAAGGCAATAAGAAAAAAGTCTCTTTTGTCACATTGTTGTATTGCACGCTCTTTCAATCCACTGAAATTATACCTTTACATGTGTACAGAAGGTAACGTTTGAATAACATGCTTGAGTTAATTATGGAACACCACTGAAAAAAATCTCAACTACCTAGAAAATATATTATACTTAATTTTAACTTTTTATAAAATGACTAAATTCAAAATGAACTTTTAAGGTCAAATTGGTACAAATCCTCAATGTTGAGTGATCATGATGTGTATATTTAATGTATCAATAATGATTCAAATTTTAAGATTTGGAAGCTTTATTAGAATAATCATTCCTTTTTCACTTCTTAGTTGTTGTTGTCTTTTTTTTTAAACTTTTATCTGTCCAGAGGGAGAACTGTAGTTTTTGAAACAGTTATTTCAATTATCACTGTCTCCTGTGTAGACTGTAATGTCAATCTTAACTAAAAATATTTCTGCCACTTTTCTAATTCTAAACATAACATATAATTCTACATACAAACTTACCATGGAAATTTGTAGGAGGTAAATGGTGACTGAATTAAATTTTGGTTAGGATGAGGGGAGAAAAGTCAATTGTACCTAGTAAGGGATGAATGTTGCTTTATGATACACAATGGTTTCCCAGTAACTACTTGTCACACAATGCTATCATGAGAAGAACAGAATGTGTAGTCTGTAGAAAGGCAAGATTTACATTAAACATAATGAAAGTTCTATGATACAGTGATTTGTGAGTTTCTTCCTCAAATCCAAATCAAGATTTAAGGAACAAGTAAAAATTCATGGCTTATGAAAGTAAAACAACAATAACATCAAAAACACCAACACCACCAAAGGCCATCTGAGCCATACAACCTTGTATTTGAAAAGAAAATAACTCAAACTTATCATTCTTTATGGACTGAAGATATAAATGAGCCCTAGAATACATGATAGATATTGTGAAATAGAAATATTCAAAGAAAAATGGGGTGTGGGGGCAAATAAGGGGAAAGAAAAATATGTTGGTAATATAAAAAGGAAACGAATCTTATGTATATAGTGAGTGGGAGGTTGTAGGGTGGGTAGGGAAATGGGAAAAATGAGAATTAAAACATGTCATATACTGGTACAAATCTTCAATGTTGAGTGTGATCATGATGTGTATATTTAATGTATCAATAAAGATTAAAATTTTTAAAAAGGAGAAGAAAACAAAAACAAAAACTGTGTATGGATGCAATACAATGTATGAAGAATGGTTCCTGGAGGTCTGAGTTTATGAGATGAGCAATTCTCTATCCACTACTTTGCTCGCTTTTCTTTCTTGCTAACACTCGGAAGGTACCCAGTTCTGGAGGAAATGTCAACCCCGTCTTCTCAGCTGCTCTTCCCTCTCTCTCCATCTCATCTGAGATTTCTCTTTGACTAAAAACAAGCAAAATCAAATGAAGACTTTTAGATGACTTCCCCACCACGACCCAAATCACTACATTGTTCAACTCATTATCAACTGCGACTTCTGTCTTTCCTCATGTTAAAGTGGAGGGATCATGTTTCTAAAACCAGTTCCTTACTTAATAGTCAGAATTCCACCATTTCCTTTGCCTGTTCACTCACATAGTTTTTTTTTTTAGTTCTATTTCCTCTTTCTATCAAATGTCACTTGTTTTCTTTTCCCCAGAATATTTATAATCCCTTCTATCTAAAACAGTAAATATTTTTAAAGCCTCATCATTTTATTTGTACACTTAAAACGTTATACATAGAAATTTGCAAAACTGTTCTGTAGAACTGAAAGAACTGTCAGGGGAAAGAGAGAGTGAAATTATGAACATTGAGGAAATTAGAGAAAGAAAACAAAAACAGTACAATGTTTGAGAAAATTAACATTATCCTAACGTAAATTTTATAAATAGGTAACAAATTCACAAATTACTCTGAATGCTGAATAAATATCTAGTTAATAAGCTCAGACTTACTATTCCAGCCAGCACTTCAAAGGATATAAAATCAGATCCATGCATGTGCAGTGTTGAAACAATGCGCTGGTTAAACAATCCTCAAGACATGTACACATTCTTCTAATGTGTGCTATAACAGAAGACCCATTTGTGTAGATATTTCTCCCTTAATACCACAACTTCTAAAATGATCCATTGCAGGAAAAAAGTTTTCCAAGATATCTGCAGACATGAATGATCTCAAAATGTACAAAAACCTCTGTGAACCAGTATGGCATCCATACAACTATCAAATTTTTCAGAGACTGAACAAAACCGTAGCAAAGAAAATCTTTCCTACATTCTTCCGAGTGTGTAACATTAAAATCAGGACTACTATGGGCTGTATTTCAAGTGGTCAATCAGTTGTTATTGGTTTATACATACACCTACTTTAGAGTGTGATATAGTGTTCCATTTTCATGAACAATTTTTTGTTCCTGAAATATATCTTTTGGAAAGACAAAACTTAGGTTAAGGTCTTTTGCAGCTAGTGCTGTACTAACATTGTTTACATTACCAGTGGACTTCAACCTTTTGAGTCTGAACATGAAAAAATGCTTGAAGCCTGGTTCCAGCTTTTGCTTCAGTTCTGTTATAAGGGTTGTACTCAAAGCAGTTGGAAACCATTAACTTGTTATTATCCATAAACTCAGATGCTAATTTATATACACATTTATTCACTTTATCATGAGTCATATTTAAAACAACAGCTCTTTAATGATGTCATAGTAATCTGACACCTGGATTTTAGAGATCGGTTTCAAAAAGGGCCCTTATCATCATGCTGTCCTAATTCCACAAGTCACTCAAAAGCAGACAACTTATGAATGACACCCTGTTGGCCAGAACTCCTTTGAGTTAATGGCATTGGAGATCACTTAGTGGATCAGCTTTTCCTACCTCTTCTGTTTGACTCACTATCCTGGAGACAAAGTATTAAAGTGGCATTTACACATCTTGACCCTTCAGATACTTTTACGGGGACAAATCTGGTTTGGGGGAAGCTGGGGCTTCTCTGTGGGGTATCGTTGGCACTTTTGCTTCTGTGGTTTCTGTAAGGACTAAGGGGTTCCACAAATATAACTACTTGCTCTGGGGCATGACTGTGGTGTGTGGTATGACTGGACATTTAAGATTTGGTTTCTGCATGAGGAGCAGAGCCTATCTTTTGTAAGTTTCTAGCAGTAGTTCCAGAAGAAACTGTTGTTTTTTGTATACTCTGGTGACTCTTTGAAGGTATCTTCTAGGATCTTGTCATTGACCATGACCTGAAAAAAGAGTTGAGTATCCCTCTTTATTTCTTTATTTTATTTATTTATTTATTTATTTATTTATTTATTTATTTATTTATTTATTTATTTTATTTAATTTCTTTATTTTATTTATTTATTTATTTATTTATTTATTTATTTATTTATTTATTTATTTATTTATTTTTGACACAGAGTCTCGCTTTGTAGTTCAGGCTGGCCCTGAGCTCACTATGTAGCCCAGGCAAGCTGTGAACTCAGCAATCCTCCTGCCTCTGCCTCCCAAGTGCTGGGATTACAGGCGTGAGCCACTACACCAGCATTGTAGTACGTGATACCAAGGATCAAACTTTGGACCTTGCGCTTGTGAGGCAGACAGTAGAACAACTGAGCTAAATCCCCGGCCCTCTCTCTTGTTTTAATTGGCAGTCTGTCTTGTGGTTTTCCTCATTTTGATGGGCTGAGTTCCTCCTCTTCTTCAGAGTCATCTTTGCCTTGTTCTATCTCATATTCTTCTTCTTCCTGATTTTGACACTCCTCATCATCATTGACTTTATCCTCCTCACCTCCAGACTCTCATTTCTTCACTTTCCAAGGATGGTCTCTGTTGAGAATCTTCCAGAACATGGTGTTGGTCGACATTTAGGACAAAACCATCTTCAGGCCCAGTCTTGAGCATCAGCTGAACACAGTAGGTATGATGCCCCCTATGAGCCACCACAAAGTACAATGTTTTCAACATCCCTCTTCTTACGAGGTATCTTGTAGTGAGCACTCAGTATAGATTTAGACCAGATCACACTGTCATCCAAGGTGAGTAACTGAACGAAGTCTTAGGAGAGTGGCAGAGAAAAGAGGAGACTCCTTCCAGCAGGGTACAGGACTGTTTTATAAGAACACCCACTGTCATTGACATCAAGTAGAGCTTTAAGAAAATACCACTGGGTGCCCTGTTCTTCTTTTGACTCTATATCCCACTATATCTATTACTCTGTTTCTCTGTCCCCCTCTACAGAGAATCACACTCCTGTCAAGAGTGGTTACAGTCTCATTTTACAAAATCTTTTCACACACTTCTTGAACCAAATTATCATTGGTACCATTATTTCAGTGAAATCATTCATGGTAAATTCACAACTTCCCCACAAATCCAAGGATCCCTCCCAGTCTTTACCTTATTCAAGTCCTCAGTTTCTGATATATTAGACTACTATCTCCCTCTTGTCTTTTTATGGGATCAAAATACCTTTCTTTTTATTGTCCTATATCAAAAAAGTACTTCCTCTTACTATTCCTTTCAAATTATTCTTCCTTTAGCTGCTTAGGATAGAGGCCTCAACTAGAGTCTGCATTTACATATTACATTTGGAACACGTGAACACCTCACTTCACTCCATTGCTTAGATCCTAAGTCAAATCCACTGTACGCTCCCATCTGACCTACCATTTCTCTTTTGTTATTTTCATTGCATTTTCAATGGTCTCGTTCAAGTTTAAAGAGTATGCTGTAATTGGGATACATGTGTTACAGGCTTGGTTTCTAGACTGTGAGCCTTATTAAACCTCTGTTCTTTTAAATTTTATTATTTTAGGTATTTTGTTACCATAGCAGGAAGCTGACTAACCCGGGCCATTTCAAGGCACTTGCTTTCTGTGCCTGAATATTTTTACCTGGACATTCAGAAATACTTCTTTCCTTCTGTGTGGCTTTTGTCACTTTATTTATTTTCAGTATCAGATTATAGTTGTTTGGAACGGCCTGTAGCAGAGCCCTTTCCGCTCCCCTGGGTGCTAAAGACTGCGTCAGGTGCTAATGTATGAGCAGGGCTACTGCCATGGCCTCAGAACACACCTCCTCTGGGAGCAATCCCTCTCCCAGCTCAGGTACCATTTTGTACAATAGTAAGCACAGAGTGACTTCAGTGGGGAGTGTCCTGGAGCAGCTGTCAGCACCACCTCAGTGCTGTTCCCATCTACTTCCACTAGAGAAGATCAACTGTCCTGTAGCTTTTTGAGCACACCTACACACGAGGACCCTGAAATAAGGTTATCAGCATGAAGGAGCCAGCATTTTAAATTCCTTAGACTCTTGCTAAGTGATTTTTAAGGCCAGAGACAAAGTTTTACCAGGTTTCCCAGGTGGGTTTTGAACATAATGAGTACATTGTGCCCCTATGAGTACATTCTTGATGGATCTATTGTGGCAGTTCTAGTATTGTGATTCAGATTTTAATATGTCAATACATACACAAGAAAAATCTTCAAACCTAGCACTTTGATAAATATAATTATAGTTACCATATATGATCTGTGATTCTTTATCTAATATAACTCATCCTTCGTGAGTCTGTATCTGAATACCATATTCATTGATTTAGTTATTCCATATATGGATTGGGAAGGATTCACAGCAACATCAGGTATATTTGAGACCAGAGATTGTCTCCTGATATACCAATAGACTTCTGTGTGTTTGATGGAGGAAAGAAATAATATAATACAATCAGGGTATGGCTATAACCTAGCAGTATTGATTCATGTGATACAGCTAGAAATATGAATATAATATTTCCCTATAATAGTAAGCCAGAACATTGCAAGATGAGTTTTTGAATCTCCACTCTAATATTCTTTACATCTTATTCTTCAAGAAAAATAATGTGCTGTTTCAGTGAATCTCACTCATGACCATAGTGTACAGCACTTGTTCACTTCAACAAATATTTATTGAATTGCATTAGGCATCAAACACTGTAATACATACAAAGGTAAAAATGATGAACAAGACCGGATTCCTCCTCTGAATGACTGGGCTCCAATTTTCCTTGGAAACTACGTATCCACATCTATCATTTGTATCTATTGACTTTCCTCCAGACAAGAAAAAGAAATCTAAGAGAAAAGGAGGATTAAGCCAAAGGGAATCAATTAAATATTCTTGAGGGAAAATCGTGTGAATGGGAACAATGGTAAGATAAAAAGTCAGCCCTCTTTGATTTTATCTAAGTACTTTCCTGTTAGTTTAGGGTGTATTACCTAAATACAAATAATTTTAAAATGCTTTCTGAATCTACTTTATAATCAGATCAATGATGCGCATAATGAATTTATTCGTAGAAATATTTACACCAATGGAATAGCTTTATTTGGCTTGGACTAAGGAAAAGCCTTTGAGCTCTCAGTTGCTAGAGCTGCCAGCTACTCAAGGGACATTCAAAGGCTGTTGGAAGAACTAAAAGCGATTTCACACTTACAAAACTTAATTGTCTGTGTCCTATATCGGGGGTGTTGTATTATTTTCAACATTTTTCTCTATGCAACTGAAGGAATAAGGTTTTGCATTGCTGAAACTAATTCATCATGGCAACAAACCCTATTCTTTTCACTTTATGTACGTAAGATATCAATTTGTACACAAAACAGAAAATTCAGTCAGCAAGTGACAGTTAGATATGTTATTACAATACTTATACATTCACCATAGCTATGAGAATTATTTGCTGTTAAGATCCTGTTAAACAAAGTCAAACTAAACAAACTGGTCCTATCAACTGACAAACTCCTCAGGGAAAATAGTCTCTGCTAGCCAGCAAATGTTATCAGAGATTATCAAAACCACTGTCAAGAAAATGTGAACTTAGAGCTTTTTCTGTCTGGAGAGATCAAGACATATATGTAGATTTTGAAAGAGAAAATAATTAGCTTGATGCTTTTCCTAATTTTTATTTATATACTATAATTGCTATTATCTGTAAATTAATGAGCGACCTGCATATTAATGATTCTAGAAACTGGAAAGTGAGTGATAATGTTATAAGTGATGAATAACTAATTGTGCTATAACTAGCTTCTTGCATATGATGTGGAGACCTGTGTTCAGAAAAATGCAAAAATGTGAATGATTCCAGAAATGTGTATCTCTTCTCATACAAATTTCATAAAAGTTGCATAAAGTTTGCTGTTATAATATAATAGCAAATATATTATCTAATATAATAGATAACATTTTAATTCTAACTTTTCATTCTTAGCTCTTGGTTCAGTTATAATAATGAGAGAACTATTGTTCCCCAATATATTATGATGATATAAGAAATATTAAGATGTATATATGGACAAAAATAACATCATTCCAATTTGTGCTGAAATTCAAACTGGAATTGGACTCACACAGAATATTGTGTGCACATCTGTGGTCTTTGTTTAATTAATCAATTTACAGTAAATTATTAAATTTAATACAATAAATATTTGTACAGTGCCTTGCATGGCTTGGATGAGGTCTGATACATGATGAAATAAGGACTGTGACTTGGGTTCTTTCAGCAGCTTTCAATCTATTAATAATACAATGAAGTACCTATGTATATAAAGGGAAAGACAGAGTGGGCATCATAAAATAATTTTTTTAAATAGAAGTAGGCACAGAGAAATCTATTGCCGTTAGGAAGTCAGGAGAAATTTATTAATCAAAATTTGTTTGTATATTACAAAACAATATTTTGCCTTCTAAGCAAAATGTAAGTTTATATGTAACTTGTTGCTAAGAAAATATTTAAAAGCAAAATGTGATTTATATAGGTGATCTTTCAATAGGACCAACACAAAATAATCACCTTTTTACAAAGAAGAAATAATGCTTACAAAACACACCAGCATCTTTCTTTGTCAATGACCTTGCAAATTTGCATGCAAAGAGACAATATTAATCTAACCAATCAAAATTGGAAAAATTTGAATTATTCCACATTAGGATGAAAGATGACTATAACGTCTGGGACTTGGTAGATTTTATTTGCTAAAGCATCTCTACCTCCTAGAGATTGGACTGATACCTAATGGATACATAATGTGTCAAATGGATAGAAAAGCACTTTTAGTTATTACTTGTTTCTAAAAGGTTGTTTCCATCTATCACACTGCATGCTTTGAAGTTAGACACTACTTCTTAATGAACTCTTATAAACATAGAGATGTACTGGGCAATGTTTAGTATTTTGAAATGAACAGATGCCAGAAAAAAAAATTAATGAAGAGCCCTATAATCTACATGAAAAGGGCAAATGTCTGGCATTTCAAATAAAATAAATTTAAGTAAATAAGCTATCAAACATTTAAAGGAAGTCAAAGAGATTTTGACCTTTCCAAATTCATTCATCCTTTAACTCAGAGGTATTATTAGCACTTAAGTAATAATGCTTGTGTAAATGAATTTCAGCTCAACTCGTCATTTCTAGGAGGAAAAAAATGAGCTCAATATAAGTTGATCTCATCGTGAAGTAGAAAATCACAAAGCAAAAGCTGATGTTGCCGAGTACTCATACCTTCCTCATGAGAAGCAAAGCCCAACAATAACATGTGCTTTCTCGTGCGTCTGGAGGAGTACTCCAGAAGGAAATATTCTGATAACACAAAGAAATGAACTTCTTCCATTAAGAGGATAAAGAAAAGATTTTGAATGATTTCTTCTCTCAACATATAACAAGAGATCTACAGAGATTTGACCCTTAAAAGAGACATACCTACTTCAAACATTTTGTTTTCTTCCTTATTTATGTGACAAATAGGAAAGGTGATTTCTATTAGGCTATGAACAGGACACTGGCCCCTCACTATATCACTATACTGATAACCACCATCAGGTGCCCTATAGATGAGCCTGGTCAAACTGAAAAGGAAATCTACTTAAAAAGTTATTCCCCGAGTTTCAATATCATTAACGATTTTCATCGTCTCAGGCACCATGGCTTGGTTTCAGGCTGGACTCTGTTATTGACTGCTATTCCTGCATTATTTAGTTGTTTCTATTTTTCAGGGGTTTGGGACATTTTTTTAACATTTATTTTCATATCAATGTGAGGAAAATTACAGCTAATCCCAAAGGTGTAGAGTATGATGAACTAAATAAAACATGGATCAAGTTTAACATAAATACTGGACATCTATTTTCCCCTTATTTCATAGTTTATTGCAGTGCAAAGGAATACCAAACAGGGTGGTCCCTGAGTATCTAGTGTCGAATCAGTGCACTTATGTGTGTACACATCAACAGGTGTGTAGGAGGCAAACAACAAAAATATGGCTGGATAAAAGATAAAAATGAATTTCATACATGAGAAAGGAAGATTTCCTGTGAGATAGCATCATTCACTAAGATATGAAGTTTACCACTTAACCCTGTCAAATGCCATGCGCTGTTTCATCACTGAGAGCAAAACACTTTCTGATCCTGTGCAGGGATCAGTGTCGAGCACTCCTTATAATATCAAATGATTAATCTTAAGAGAAGTTTTAAAATACTGTGGACTAAAAAGTTGTCATTTACCACAGTGGATCAGGCCTTGATAACACTGGTGAAGACTGAAGACTGTAATTCACTCTCTTTTAGATCTACATTTATTTGCTCTGATGAATCACATGTGATATAATATTAGGAATTTTGCATGACTGATGCCTCTGGTGCTCAACATGAATTAAACGCGTTTTAGAAAAGGAAATCACACTTGGTGGCAAAATTTCCTCTCTAAGCTGTTTATAACAAGTCTGTTTGAAAGTGCTACAATAAAGGTTCAGTGCTTAACCCAGTAAGCAACTAAGAATCTGGAAAGAAGCCAAGTGGTTAGTACTTGGTGTCTAAGCGAGAGGCATTGCTACAGTCTGGGAGGCACTTTGATGTTAAGGGTACGTTAGATTCTTCACCAGATATTTATTACAAGCGTTTCAAAGGGGCAGCCTTTGATAGGGGACGGTCTGGCTGCGTTCCAAGGGCTGGAATGGCTACCCTCCCTCGGTGACGCTAGTGTTCAAGAGGTCCCACCTCAGTCTTGATGCCGCTGGTGAATTCCGGAGCAGTTTCTCTGTGCTGTGACTGGAGGAAAGAAGGAACTCGCCAGGCTCCATCACAGAGAAGCAGGGGGCGTGATATTGTAAATTTCGTGGTTTCCTTTTAATTTGATTAGGGACTCCCTTTCTAAAAATGTATGTGCATCTGAAAATATCCATAATTATTATTGTAATAACACATGATAAGAACTGATTTTTCTTTTAAGATGAATTATTTGTCAAATTTACCTTGTGAGATAAAACTAAATACAATAAGTATATACACTTCAATTTTGTAGTGTCAGTATCAAAATCACTTGACAAGATTAACTATTTCATTTCATTCTACAGTGACCTCAAAATATTATGATTTATTTTCAAATAGGTTTATAAAATAAATTTGTAGTTGGCTAATGATATATTCTTTTTGTGTAGGTTTTTCTTTTTTTTCTTTTTTTCTTTTTTGCGGTACCAGGGATTGAACTCTGGCCCTTGTGCTTCCAAGGTAGGCACTGTACCCCTTGAGCTAAATCCCCAGCCCTAGTATTATTCTCTTGAACCTGACATTTCTCTTCCTTGCTAGTATAGAACAATGACATAGGGGAGTAAAAGTAGTCATCATAAAAAGCATGAAAGTAGACAGAGTGAAGATTTCGTATTTAGGGGCCGGAGGGTTAGCTCAGTGGTTCTGGCGCCTGCCTCGCAAGTGCAAGGTCCTGAGTTCGATCCCCGGTAACCACATATAATGCTAAGTGTGGAGACATGCCCACCAACAATCAACACCACATACCACAATGTCGGACGTGGTGGCTCATGCCTGTAATCCCAGCACTCGGGAGGCAGAGACAGGAGGATTGCTGAGTTCGTGGTGGCTTGCCTGGACACCATAGTGAGCTCAGGGCCAGTCTAAACTACAGAGCGAGACCCTATCTCAAAAAGCAAGAAAAAAAAAAGATTTAATATTTAGTACAGAGAGACCACTTTGAAAGGCAATCTCTGTTAGTTTTTCATTACAAGGATTGCATATTTCTCTAAAGATCAGTTCTGAAGAACATGTGAAAATACTATTTTCAATTTGAATTATTTAGAAGGAAAACATGGACACAAAGCTTATGTAATGGGGAGGGGTGAAGAATAGGGAAAAATAACAATCAAGATATATTATGGGCTAGAGATTTAGCTCAGTAGTTCCGGCGCCTGCCTCGCAAGCGCAAGGTCCTGAGTTCTATTCCCGGTAACCACATACAATCTTGTGCATGGCGACTCACGCCCACCAGCAATCAATACCACATACCACAGTGCCGGGAGTGGTGGCTCACACCTGTAATCCCAGCACTTGGGAGGCAGAGACAGGACTGCTGAGTTCGAGGCTTGCCTGGTTACATGGCTATATAGTGAGCTCAGAGCCAGCCTGAACTACAAACCGAGACATTGTCTCAAAAAAAAAAAAAAAAATATATATATATATATGTCATGTAAAGGTACAAATTCTCAATGATGAATGTGATTATAATTCATACCTAAAATGTACCAGTAAACTCAATTTATAAAAGAGAAAAAATTATTTCATATACACAGAGCAATATAATATCCCCATTCAATGATATTAGGTAAACATTTCAGGGAAGAAATCACAGCAAAGATAGCTAGAGAATTGAACTGAATTTCATAAAGTGATATGAAATCCAGGATTAGTATACCTGCCCCTTTAATCATGTCACGTGGGTGTTTACCGCAGGCTGCCTGCTTGTGTAACCCCGCACTTTGCACGCACACGTGAGAGGAACTCTCCAGGAAGTAGGAATCAATCTGCTGAGTCAGCTCGCCTTGTGGTTCCAGCAACATTCTAAATGCAAAATAGCTGCCGGTGTGTGTCCGGGAAGCAGTGTGTGCTCCCACGGTTCTTGGGACACAGTCAGAATTCCTGGCCCTCGTCCGTCAGTGCAGAGTTCCCGGCAGCACCACTTGTCCGCTCTCCCTCAAGACCCTCTTTCTCCCTTAGGGTCGGCTGCCTGAGTCCTGTCTCCCCTAACCTGCCTCTAACTCAGTCTTACACTCAGGCTCATTTGTATTCTTCACGCGTTCCCTGGCTGCAACTGTTGCTCCCAAGGTCAGCAACGACCTCTTTTGTGCTAAAACCAGTGGACATTTCTCATTTTGCTTTCGTTTTTTGTTATTTTCCTGCACAGGGACTGGTGCAGCGCTTGGCACCAATGCCTCCTCCCTTCGTGAAATACTCTCCTCTCCTAACTCATACTACTTCTGCTCAGAGTTTTGTCTACTTACTTGAATTGCTTTTACTTCCTCCCACCTGTTCTTAAATGTTGTTTTAAAAAATAAGTTATCCTTAACTCTACAAAAATAAAAAACAACACCTCGGTTCTTTTCTTTGTGGACTACTTCATCAGTTTCATGAGCTCATTTTGTTCTCCCCAGAGCAGTCTTTCCTATCAACTCCAGCTTCCTCATTCTTTTGACTCTGCTTGCTCAAATCCACCTTTTTCCTCTTAGCTCATACTCTAATCTCGGTTTGGGTTACATCATACTTTTCCTTAATAACTTTTAAAAAAACTCTCGAACTGATACCAGTGATTTAAAGTTCTTACCTCCAACCTATTGCTGAAGAAGTGATAGGGGTTTTTTTCCTAAATTTTAAACATATTTGTATCACTTCTTGAATAAGTTGAAAAGTCTTCAGTAATTGATGACTCTTTCATATTGTTAAAAACATAAACAGCATATGAAGGCTTTACAGATTTTTAAAATTTGAATCTTCATTGGTGCAATATATATATATATATATATATATATATATATATATATATATATATATATATATATATATATATATATATAGTGATCACACACAATATTGAGAATCTGTACCAGCATATGACACAATTTCTTTTTTCCCTATTCCCCCAGCCACCCTACAACACCTTACTCCTAAATACATAAGCTCTGTTTCCCTTTTTTATTACCATCATATTTTTTCTTCCCCATGTTACTTACACCTACACCCCACTTCCTTTATATTAAAATTGATGTACCTTCAGGATATACTTATAGGTGAATTCAACAGGTCACAGGAGCTGTAAATATTGTATCTTTTCTCTGGTATAAGACACTGAAGATGTAAATGAGCTCTATAATACATGGTAGATATTGTGAAATAGAAAGTAGAAATTCATTTATTAATACTTCCTCTCCTTGCTGCCAAAATTTCAGCCTCAAATTTCTCTCAACTTCTGGCCTCCATAATTTTGCTTTTTGTTCAGACTGACCATGATGGATTGTTTTTAGTTCACTTAAGAGTGCTTTTACATCTTGCCTGAGAAAACAGATGTGGAGAATTTAATGGGGACAAAAACCTTAGAAAACCACGTGCCCAAAAGCAGAGTTATTTTCTGTGATAATCTTGCTAAGTGGGTTTTGAAAAACCATAGCCATATTTGTAGACTTGGGAAGGCCTTACTTTTAAGCATGTTATATATCCCATTAACCAAATTTTTAAATAGATCATTCTATTTATCTCTATCATCTACCTATGTATGTATGTATGTATGTATGTATGTATGTATGTATGTATCTATCTATCTATCTATCTATCTATCTATCTATCTACCTATCATCACAGACAGGAAGAATGAGTATGGATAGTTTATTATAAATGTAAATATGCAGAAAACACACATGCATACATAGCCATGCATAAATACCTACATCCAGGCTGACAAAGTAGAAATGTGTATATTAACAAAACACCATGAAAGATATTTTTGAAAATAAGTCACCTACTTTATTCTCCAGATCTATCATTAACTCATTAACTAATCCCAGGCTTTTTTTTTTTTTTTTTTTTTTTTTTGGATAGAGTTTCGCTTTGCAGTTCAGACTGGCTCTGAGCTTACTTTGTAGCCCAGGCAAACCTCAAACTCAGCAATCCTCCTGCCTCTGCCTCCCGAGTGCTGGGATTACAGGCATGAGCCACCATGCCCAGCACTGTCGTACGTGGTACTGATTGTTGGTGGGTTGTGAGTCACAATGCCCGGTATTTTTGTATGTGGTTACAGGGGATCAAACCAGGGACCTTGAGCTTGCTAGGCAGGTGTCAGAACCACTGAGCTAAATCTCCAGCCCCAGGCTTCTTTATTAATAAAACAGTGATAATAAGTTGTTCATGTCTCTTAGGACTCCTAGGAGTAAAAGAAGAAGATGTAAAGTGCTCACTATAGTACCTAGCATGTGTGTAAACAGGAACTCAATATCAGCTCTGTTTATGATATTAGGCTGTAGTAATAGTAGAACCAATATATCTTGTATAAAAGATTTAATAAGGACCTATTAAAATCTTTTCTTTGACCAGGTTTGTTTAGCAGACCAAGACTACCGCTCCAGTTGGTTCAGTTTTTTCCCCACATTCATTTCTCTGTGGAAATTAAGAGAAGAGGTAATGTTGGGCAGAGAGTTATGTATTGGAGAAAATTTTGTCTTAAGTGTTTAGGGTTTACAGTGACTATTTAAGAAAATAAAAGTTTCATGACAACATGTATCAGAGATGGTGTGTTCAGGAAGGAAGACAGAAAAATAAAAGACCTGAAAGAACAGGAATATTGATATAATACAATTAAGCATATGTTAATCTATAGTTCAGTTTATTCCACAACCCCAAGGATGTGAAATTTGTCTTTGGGCTGGGGATTGAGCTCGAGTGGCACCACACCTACTTTGGAAGCACAAGGGCCTGAGTTTAACAGTAAGGAGAAAAGATGATAGAAGTCAGTCATTCTATTTACTCTTGCCTGAGAGTCTGAAACCTCCAAAAAATTGTCATATATATATTTTTATATATAATTTTTAAATGCCAACCCACTTTAAAAATGTTTCTTAAAAATTAGGTGATTCTTAATAACCTTTTATCTAATGACTATGAAGTTCTACCAAAGAATCATGCTATTTATTATAGTTTTAAATGGTAGTAATCTCAGGAAACTAAGAGGGATGTATTCTTTGAGAAAAACAATTAACCTAAAAATACTGAGTCCATTTTTTATTCCCATGGTGCGCATGTTTACGACAACAGCACTGATTATCCCTAGTGGTGCTGTAAAACAATGAAACCCGACTACTTTCAGCCAGCCTGGCTTCAGCAAAGGACATCTACCTCACATGGTGACAGAGAGTGGTGTGGTCCTATAGAGCCAGACACTCAAACAATCAACAACTGATGCATAACTAACCCAAGGATGCTGGCTAGCATTATAAATATGGACAAGTGTCCAGTCAGGTATAATTTGGAAATTTTGAGGACATAATGACACATGCATTTAGCTTAATCTTCAGTGAATCTCAGAGAAATTAAATGAATTGCATATGTTGCATAAGAAAAGTAACACACATGTGTGCTTCTGCATTTCCTATAAACAAAACTTGGCTCTGAAAATTATTTTCTTCCTCTTTATTGTGTGCAGATGTCATATTGTAGAAGTGCTTTTATAATATGCATGTTGTGGTTTCAAAGTATTTTTAGCATATATAATTTTAAAAAGAATTTAGGTCGAGTTTATTTCCCCAATATTTACTGTGCTGTTAATACTCAGCCAATAATAAATAGATTGACTGACTTCTATTATCTTTTCTCCCTACTATTGAAAAGCTGTATGAATCAAGGATAAAATTTAGGAACTTAGTATCAAAACAATTTGGTGGCTTTCCCCTTGATAACAGTCTCTCTAAAGAAGACTGCAGATTTTAAAGTTAAAGTTGATGAACAATATGCTCTGGTATATTATGTAATCCCTAGCATAAAAGTCTGAATGTATAAAGAATGTTCTGAGTCACTGGCAAAGCATGAACTATGGCTAAAAGAATTTAGTTATGTTGAGTGTTAACATACTATATTTCCTACAAGCTCATTATTTTATTTTTATGTTACCATATCTAATGTTTTATATTAAAACCTTCAAGTTAACAAAAACACAATTAAAATGTCATTCCATCAAACATTGCCACATGCATTATACAGTCATAGAACTTATTTGAATTCAGCATGCATGGTTTCAGGGTCAGTAATCGCAACACTGTCATACAAAGAACTATTTCAATATGCTGGAAAACATGTATGATATATATCTACCTTCATAGCAGATCTAAATTCATGTTACATGTCATCTTCAAATTGATAAGGCTTTTACTCAAAAATCAATGTTCATTCAACACAATGGTAAAACATGCAATTATGTATGCTTGTACTTAAAGGGTACTTTTCAATCACGGGAGAATGAAGAAGTTACTGGAGAGGATTTAATAAAAAATTAATGATTTAATTAATGAAAATTAAATGAATGATTTAATAAAAAATCCACTGAAGAAGCAACTAAAGCATTCAGAGGAGATGATGTGAAATCCTACAAAGACAAACTATCATTTAAAGTCAAGATTAGCATTAAAAACCTAAAATGCTCATTTCTAGTGGGTACCATGGGTCCTGTGGCTATCAGAATAACAATAAGAACTGGTCAATAAAAATAGTAATATACATACCAGGGGAAAACTAAGATCCACATTTTAACCTCCAACTTGGAATTTATTGCTTTTGTGATCTTAAAGGTTGACCTTTACCATCCTTTCTGCACACAATCTTTTAACTTTGTTTTTATAGTGGTGTTGTGCGAACGATCTTGTCTTTTTCCTTCAGGAAATGTTTCACAGTAACCGTGTTATTAAAACTAGATGCATTTCAGGGAAATCAGCAGAGACCACAGCAAACTTTGGTTTGGTCTCAGGGGATTAACTGCAAAGTAACTGTCCCCGAGTCAACTCCTTTGAATGTCTCAATACATCTGACTTTGATAAAAGAAACATTTTCCTTCATGGAAGCCTGTAGAGAAAGGAACTAAGTCGTTTTAAAATGCTAAAGTATACAGAAGTTTCCAAGGGCTACTGAAAGTCTTTGACTTCAGTGTCACTCTTTCCAACTAAACCAAGAATCTCCATAAAAAATAATCACCTTAATCTTTACATTATCATGTGATAGGTAGCAGCAAAAATGCTATTGTTATTTTTTTTTTGTTTTCAAAGGGAAAAAATAAAACAATTTAGGCGAACTGCAATTAAATCAGTAGGAGATTCACGAGTACGACCAACATTATTTACTTCTTTCTTTTATTTCATTCTAAAAGTATTTTAGTTCTTTTTTTTAATTTTTTCATTGATCAAATGATTTTACCCACCTCTTTCCAAGTAGAACATGAACTCTCTGATGGTTAATATTTAATGTCAACGATTAGATTTAAAGGGTGTCTACAAAATTTATAAAGTATACTTGTATGTCTGAGATTCAGTATGTTTCTAGGGACTACTACATGATAGACGGGAAACTGAGGCATTAGACATTTTGATCTCCCCAAACCTATCTCAGTGGGAGTAGCCACTAGCTCTGGAGTCTGGATGAATGAAGGCAGAAGGAAGAAGAAGCAATACACCCAAGAAATCTCAAGATCTTTCTCTTCTGTCTTTTCTCCATCGTATGCTCCTCACTAAGATACTCAGTCTTACCGTGAGTCAGAAACAACAGCACCAAGAGACCATGGACTAAGCCCCATGAAACCATGACTCAAAAATATATGTTTCCTTCTTTAAATGTTCCTTTCAGATATTTTATCACAACTGTAGAAAAATGAATGACACAAACTCATTGGAGGTAAGAGATGAAAAGTGAAATTTCAACTTGAGAATAGACAAATGCACATAAATAATAAATATTCAATTAGTGGCCGAAGATTTAGCTCAGGGGTTCTGGTGCCTGCCTAGTAAGCCCAAGGTCCCTGGTTTCATCCCAGCAACCACACACACAACAATATTGAATGTGGTGACTCACGCCCACCAGCAATCAGTACCACACACCACAGTGCCGGGCGTGGTGGCTCATGCCTGTAATCGCAGCACTCGGGAGACAAAGGGAAGAGTATTGCTGAGTTCGAGGCTTGCCTGAGCTACATAGTGAGCTCAGGGCCAGCCTGAACTACAAAGCGAGACCCTGATGCAAAAGTGAATGAATGAATGAATGAATGGATAGATAAATAAATATTCAATTAAAGAAGGCGTGTTTTCTTACTTTTTAAAACTACATAAGGATGGATTTTTTTTTTAATTCAAAGATTACAAAAGATTGGTCTAATGAAAAGTAGATCTGTCTCCTTTCCAGATGTATAATTTTTGCCCTGGAAGCAGATGCCAAAGCTTTTACTTGTCATAGTATGAATCTTTCCAACAATTTTGATACATAATATTAGTAACCACGTGCACCTTTATGTTTATTTTTCTGCCAACTAGAAGCAAAATAAATATATCGCGCTATAACTTTTATTTTTCAAAAAAAGAGTAGTGAATAAGCTTCTACGAATTCTTCATTTGGGCATAATTTCAAATTTTCCCAAAAGTCATAAGAAGGAAAATAGTATAAATCACAACCGTGTATTTTTAAGTCTGATTCAGATGTAGTTTGCATTAACATTTTACTCCACAGCTTTGTCATTTTTGAGTCTTCCTCTTTGTCTTCTCTCATGAATCTTTTGAGGGGAAGTCTAATTTACCATATCCTTCCCGAAACAGCTTGATATTTGTTTCCTAAGAATAATGTTATTCTTTTTCATAAGCACAGTGATTCTTGATTTCTGGAAATTTAATGTTTATATATTATTTTATCCTAATAGATATTTCCATCCCAACTTTGCCTACTGACTGAAACATATCCCTTCGGGGAGTTTTTATCCTCCAATATAGGACTAAAATTAAGATCAGTAGGCTCATGTGAGAAATATTCTCAGATGTCATGGAACATTTTCTCATTCTTTATATTATTGATAATTTTGGACAATACATTTCTCACTGCTTCCTTTTTAAAGAATGGACTTTACTTGGGTTTGTCTGGTAGTTGTCTATGGCTAGTTTTAGGAAAAATTTACATTAGTTTCTAATACATATTTGAGCATTTCCTGGAGAGCAGATCCAAGGAGATATAACACCCATCTGTTCCTCATGAATGATTTTAGGTCTCAAAATCCAATTAATTTTTGCCCCATTTTCTACTGGAAGGACTACTTTTGTCCTCCCTTACAACTAATAAGCAGTCTCTAGAAAGTTATTTTACCAACACAAATGCTTCCTCATGCACAGAAAATGCTTCATCCTGGATTTAACAAGCACACTTTAGTGTTTAAAGCCTATTCTCACCTTTGCTTCTGTGAAAGTAAAATAAGTCTTTGAACTCCCACTTTTTTTCCATATTTATAAGTTGACTTTCTGTATTTTAACCTACAGAAAGGCTATTTTTCTGCTTATTTAACCATTATTAATTGCCATGGATTCAATGTATTATTTTAATAGCTTATAATTCATTATTGCATTTAATGATTTTGCTTTTGACATTCACAGCCCCCTTCTGAAGGGGATGAGCTTATCTTGGGGGGGGGCAGAGCTGACCTTCCCAAGTGGAAAGGTCAGCTGAGGGCTGCAGCAGCAATTGATCCAGAGCTAGCCACGGATTGCTACTTGACTCTTTCTTGTAAGAAGTGACCTCTACAAGGTGCCACCTGAGAGCCACGTGAAAGTTTTGTAGCCCACTGTAGGTGCTTAGCCACAGGTCAGCACAGTCCGGCTGGACAATACAGCATTCTGCTTCAGCCCCACCAGCAGTCTAGGTCTGTCCACCCACAACTGTTCCTAAGCATGATCAGCACCTGCTTTACCAGCATAGACCTCATATTACCCAGAATTGGGGAAACACAGGAGGCCATTCCTGTTCACCCTGTGCATCTCAGTACCCCCATCAAGTTACCCAGCTCTCATCATTTGGGTGGTTGTTCCTGCTGCAGAGACACTGGGCAAAGTATGTAAGGGCTACTGAGTTAGCTTAGGGTTTTTCCCCTAGAGTCTCCAGTATCAAGTAGACTAACGTTATGGTGTAGACTTGAATGTTCCCCAAAGAACCGCATGCTAAGGTGTGTCCACTATGGTAGCACTGTAGAGATGCTGCAGGCTCTAAAAAGTGAAGCCCAGAGACTCAAGGCACCGAGCCCTTTGGCGGATACTCAGTACTCTATCCCTTCTCTCCTTTTGAAGACCTTATCCCCCCACATGCAAATGCAACAAAGCCAACCTAGTAGGGGTTGGAAACTCCAAAACTAGGAGCCAAAACAAATCTTCCTTCCTTTTAAGTTTATTCAGCTATTTGGTCCCGGCAAAAACAAAAACAAAACAAACAAAAACCCCAAATTGACTAACATTCAGGCCACTGTGAGGCTGTGAGCAGACCGAGCAAGGATGGCTTCACTGATGTATACACTCACTCTGCCCAAGCCCAAGGTTCTTGGGAAGAGAACTGCAAGTGTGTGGGCTGCCGGGACAAATGTAGAGAGACATGCACAGGCCTGTCTTTCAGCTGTCTGGCTGCGGGGCTGGATCACTGAGCAGGCACTTCTTCAGGCTGAATCTGTCACATCTGAAACTGCACCTTTTCTCATATTTTAATGACTGCAGAAAGCACTAATAGCCCTCAGAAGGCCCCGTTTGCTCCTTTGTCTACATGAAAATAGTCCCTGGACATGATGCATATGTATATACATATACACACACACACATATATATATATATATACACGCACACATATACATATATATGTATATATGTGTATATATGTGTGTATGCATATATGTATATACATATGTATTTACATATATATGTATACATACATATATATTTCTATCTTTCAATTTCATCCTGTAGTTTCTTTTTATCAGGACACAGTGACTTTGGACAACATGTTTCAAGAAGTTTTACCAATTGGGTTTGATTGTCTGGGAAGGCATCTTATGTAAATTCCTGAGGTTTCTCAAGGAATATAAAAAGAATAAAAGTAGAGGAAATAGTAGGAAGAGGAAGCTGGAGAAAAACTAGCTATTCTTGATTTTTATATAATACCTAACTTCACCTCTTCTTCATCTACACACACACACACACACACCACACCACACACATGTATCCCAGACATGTATCTCCTACTTCCTTAAGGGTTCAGCTCTCTCCTCAGAATTTTCAGTGACTAAGAGGAGAGGATCAGATGCCAGACACTAAGCAAAGTCAAAATCAGGACATTTCTTCAAAGTCTTTCCTTAAGAAATAGACTAACAGCAGTGGTGACCTCTAATATTATATTAGCATTGCTTTTCACCATTTTCTTCCTATTAACTCTCTGCAGAAAGTAGGAGTCTCTAATTCAAAATGTACAATTTTTGTGCTCAGTGTCAAAGCCCATAACTCCACCCCCGGCTCTGCAAACCTATGATAAGCGCACAAGTTGTTGTTGTTCAGGGCATGGAAAAAGGCAGCTGACTATCTTATTTGGTTCCAGGCTATACTTTCTCTTCATTACCGCTAAAATTTACTGAGTCAAAAAAAGATCTTCTTGGGTGTATTCTGCAAATTGCATATTTAGAGAGATTTTTAGCATTTTTCTAAGAAGTCCTTGGCAGTGATAGCTGCTATGTACTTGGTATTTCTCAGAATATCCTGTGATGTTCCCTATGAAAGAACACTTCAAAGTGATGGTTAATGACTCAAGCCTTGTCTCATTCATTCTTCCTGAGTGTAGACAGAACTTCTGACTTACTTATACCTTGGAGATCATGGGAAAGGTACTAGGGTGTCATATGCTTGACTTTATTATGTTATTTAAGACTGTCATAGGAAACTTGAAGAAGACATTTTCCTGCTAGTATATAAGAAGAAAGTGGCCCTGTTAGGAGAGCGACTAGGAAAGACTCCAAGCAAAGGTCTAAGACACAATATAGATGTTTAGAGTCTTGGAACGAGAGCCAGAAAGAAAACAGACCTCAGCTGTACTGCTCCAAAAGACAGCATCCTGCCCACCATCCACCCAGCCCTTAATGGGAATCTCAGGCTCCAGAACAAAAAATAGCCTGCTACACACCTTTTTTTCAGCTCTGTCAGACTCCAAGCAAAAAAACCCGCACAAGCTGTGCTGTATCCTTGACTCATTCAGAATATGGGCTAAAAACCAGCACCTGTGCCTGTTGTAATCTGTTACACATCAATAGGAAACCAGCGCATTTCCTGTGTAGTGAGAGAAGGAAGTCACGGTGACCCACTCTGTCTCTGTGACTTCTCAGTCCATCTCTGGAGACTCCAACCTGGCTCCGGCATGTAGACAATCGGTGTGGTTTATTACTGCTTTTCAAAAGAGAAGTGAATTAAGATGACATGTCAGAGAAGGAGCTTCTGGAAACTCAGAAGAGTAAGGTCTCGCGTTAGGCCGTGGGAATGTGCAATGAAGCAAGAGCGTAAGCATCATGCTGTCCATTTTGGTTTGCGTGACAGTGCTGGGCTGTCGTCTGGGGACCGATCATACTGACCCCCGATAGCTGGGGAAAGACGGTGACCGCCACGGCAGTTTGGGGTCTGTGCAGGGTATGTTTAAGATGAAAACTTTTCACACGAACGCCATTGAGGCAGGGGGAAGAAAGGGATTACTGGACGAGTAGATTTCATTCCTATTTTTGAGAAATAGCTGTTTCTCACCCTGGACTTTACAGTTATGCATCTACAATAACACCATTCAAATTAAGCTGTCAGAGGGAAATCTTTCCAGACAATGGATTCTACAGGGATCTAAGCCTGGGGTTTCTCATCGTGCATGCATTTAATTAACAGCTAATAAGCTTCTACTCTGTCCTGGCATGGTCGGTATGGCAATAGATACAACTGACCCATGGAGTTTCACTCTGATGGGAGACACACAGTAGGAGATGGTCCATTAAAATATTCAGTAAGGAAGAGGCAAACAGCCTCTCTGAGTTGGAAAGAGGACCCTCTCGCATTCAGAAATCCTAGCCCAGGAATGAAGCACCGATCTGTGTGCTTGAGGTAACACTTGTAAGGCACTGTGCTCACGTGTAGCGCTGTGCGGGTCTTACACATCTCGTCCGTCCTCACAGTGACCTTCTGGTGAGGAAACACGGGCGTGGAGGAGCTAAGCTTTGGCTGTGATCACATTGGTTAAATTGTAAAACCAGTCACAAATACGGCTCCAGGGGCCCCCAAGACCACACTTAGTTCCCACGATAGGGCCTCCACCCTTAACTCAAACACGCACAACAGCAGGGCGCCAGACCGGAATTCTGTCACTCAGCGCGTAGCACATATGGAAGGGTGGAGGTTCAAACCCACCTTGGCTTCTGAAACTTTCTTGACTTTAGAACCTCTGCCCAGTCCTTGGTTTCTTGGCAACGACTGGTTCCCAGGGGGTCCCTGACAGCGGACTAAGTCTCTAGACAGACACTCTGCCTCCCTAGACCTCCAAATCTAGCCTGGCTTCTGAATTCAGTTCCCTCAAGTGATTCCTCTTCTTAGGTCTGAGAACAGAACCCTGTGTCTTTGTTTTGGGACTCCACGCTTTTGCCCGATGAGCACCTCACACTAGTTTTTCTTCCGTGCCTCCGCCTCATCCCTAGGGCCTTCCCGTCATCCTTTCTACCTGAATTCAAAACTCTGCTGAGAGAAAATGTCTTTCGGTTGGAGATTCTGTGTCAGTTGCTAGGGTCATCACTCAAACTCTGTTATTTTATTTTCAGGCTACTTTGGAAATAGGAGACATATAATTTATCTCCTGTTCAAAGATGTTATGCCCTTCCCTGAAGTGAAAACAAATAAATTAATTCATGGTTTATGCTAAACAAATCAGGAATATTTTAGGAATAATTTCATAATCATCATAAAATAAGAGAATAAATATTTCAATGTGAAGCCACATTTTTAAATATTCATTTATCACTCCAGAGTTTTACATATGTAAAAATAGACAATCTTATATGTATACACATGTATTTTGCACTTATCACATACTATTATTTTTCATTAATTTCCCTAATGTCTTAAGTTAAGGGAAGACTTCTACTTAGCAAGCTACAAATATTCTGTAGTGGTTCACTGAATCTTCCAGTAGTTCTTGATCTTCCTAAGGGTCCAAGTCTTGATACCTGGAGGATCATATTTTTAACTGCTTACAGGAAAAAGAACTAACAATCATCTATAAATGTGCATAAAATGGTTTCATGATAAAAGAGAATCATTTTCTTAACAATCAATACTAAGTAAATAAGCCTTGCTATTTCTTGTATTTTTTAATATAATGCTACCCTTTTTGTAACTGTATTTTTTTTTTTTTGAGACAGCGTCTCACTTCGTAATTCAGGCTGGTCCTGAGTTCACTATGTAGCCCAGGCAAGCCTTGAACTCAGCAATCCTCCTGCCTCTGCCTCCCAGCTGCTGAGATTACAGGCATGAGCCACCACCACCCCATGAAATTTTTAATTATAACTATATTTAATAAATACTTTGCTATGAATTTGACCTGAACACATTGTTTAAGCCAAGATACAGGAAAAATGTTAATATTTCCCGCACTGAATATAGTGTTCCCACTGAATAAAGTTGCTCCATTCCTGAAGCAGTTATGATTTGAAAGTTCTGTCTAGCTGGTCTTCATTGCTTTTCAGTTCTAAATTGCTCGAACATGAATTCAGTTCCCCGCCAGACTTCTTGCCGTCTAGTATCTCAAACTACTTTCTTTAAGGCCACCAGTGACCTTCCCTCAATTTAAATTGCAGTTTTTCTTGTTCCTGTGTTTTTAGCCTTTCTCCTGCCTTTCATGATTGGCCACCACATTCTTAATCACACGGTCGAGTTTCAGGAGCACCAGTAACACCCTCTGAGGCGTTTCATAGCATGCACGCAGCTGACTTTTACAGCTAATCTTCACCTCTTCAATCCTTCAAATATCTGTGTGTTGCAAGCTAACATTCATGCATTAATAACACATTATACAGGTTCGTAGTTTTGTTATTCTGCACATAACTCAAGTGTATAATCTTTTTCCTACTGAAATGTTTAATAAAATTAGCTATGGAGTCATCCACCCATGACTGGAAAGAAATATGTAGAGATGAGAAAGTATTTGGTTAGTAATCTCAGTCGTCCATGCAATGCTTTCTTCCCCCTATGATTAACATTCACGACTACCTCAGTACTTTTTCTCATGTGTAATTACATGAGTTGTCAGACTCTGGTTGTTTGCAGCATTCATTTACTGAACCATGTTCCTATGGATGACATTCTTACTCCAGACTCTATTCTAGATACCTTAATTTGAATGGTGATTTAAAACAGACTCTGGCATTGCTTTCCTGAAGATTCAAATCTAGTGAGATATTTTCTGCACACAGAATTTAGCACATATCCCACCTCCAGCAGCACCGTGGCTGTCCTCTTCTGAGGTTCGGATAGTTTAGATTTATCCCACACTCCCATTGATTCCTCTTTGTTCTGGCTTCTCTTTGGTCTCTAAGAGCAGAACTCCCTAAAACTTCTCCTGTGGTGCACCTCGGTCCCAAACACACACCCCTTATAACACAGACCACACTTTCTATGAGCACAGCATGTCGGAAACACACAAACAGAAGTAAAGTGGTGTCTGTCTTCCACCCTGCCTTCTCTCCTTTCCTTCTTTCCCTTTCTTTCTTCCCTCCCCCTCTTCCTCTTTTCTTCCTTCCTTTCTTCCTTCTTTCCTGCTTTTCCTTAAGCTGTTTAGAGATTTATTAAATAAACACCTGCTAAACTTTTTTTTTTTTGAGACAGGGTCTCGCTTTGTAGTTCAGGCTGGCCCTGAGCTCACTATGTAGCCCAGGCAAGCCTCGAACTCAGCAATCCTCCTGTCTCTGCCTCCCAAGTGCTGGGATTACAGGCCTGAGCCACCACGCCTGGCTAAACTTTTTTGAAAGGCTTCATCATTCAAGGAAAACTGAGAATATTTGACTTCAAGAAATATTGTTTATGATTCAGTACCAGAGACCTGTGATCTACTGGATTTTGCCTTATGCATTTATCTACTTGTCCTAATTTTTTACCTTCTTGCATTTACACCATTTTTTTTTTTGTTTTCTTTTTTTGAGACAGGGTCTCACTTTGTAGTTCAGGCTGGCCCTGAGCTCACTATGTAGTCCAGACAAGCCTCAAACTCAGCAATCCTCCTGTCTCTGCCTCCTGAGTGCTGGGATGACAGGCATGAGCCACTACGCCTGGCATTTACACCATTTTTTATGGATCTGAGTTCCTCCTGTTCCTTGCTGTCAAGACCATGTGATAACTCCTATCCTAAAGTTGTCACCACAGCCACACATGCATGCATGCAATATTGTCAATAGGTTCCTAATGATCTAGAAAAACAGGAAGGAATAGTTGCAGTAGGGCAAGGAACTACTTCCTCTTTTTGAGTAATTTTTTAAAGGAAATAAAACGAGTTATTGATAAACAAGAACAATTTGATTCCTTGGATCTTTGAATTGACTCAACTCCTCCATGAATACATTTTTTCCTCCAGGATTAGAGAGTTTCTATTATCAAATGAGGTCTGTTAAGGTGACCAGTGGAGAACAGATACAGTCTTCAAAGACTCTCCCAAACTTCCATACTTCCCACATTCTGTCTCATGAGACCATCCTCTGTATTCTAGGGCCACTGAATATCATCTATTATTTAAGTTAAACTATGAGAGAGAGAGAGAGAGAGAGAAAGCTAATGTTAATTATAACCAGATGGATTTCTTGCGGTTTCCTGTTCCTTTGATACGTTTAAATAGTCCCACATATTCCTGTTTCTTCATTTTCTCATTTACTAACAGTATCTGTCCCACCACAGACCTTCCTGTAGCATTTAAAGTTCAGACAACCTAACAATCCTCCAGCCAAGGAGGAGATTGTTCTCACCATCTGTTTACAATCAATATATGTGCTGAGACTTTGAAGTGAATTTTTAGCTAAACCAACATTTCCCTCCATTCATGCTAAATCATTCATCTCTATCTGAATGTGTGTATTCATTTGGAATTTGTACTTAATGGAAGCCCCTTCATACAGATATCCTTGCTTTTTGTCATATAGACAAAAGGGGACTAGAAAGGTACTAAATGAGTTTTCTTAAAATACTTTTTTTTTTTTTTTGACAGGGTCTTGCTTTGTAGTTCAGGCTGGTCCTGAGCTCACTATGTAGCCCAGGGAAGCCTGGAACTCAGCAATCCTCCTGCCTCTGCCTTCTGAGTGCTGGGATTAGAGCCACCATGCCCGGCACCTGGTTTTTAAATATAGAATAATTTGCTCCTCGTCTGTGTTCTCTGAACACTTTGCACATATCTCTGATGTAAAAATTATTGTGGTGCCTAGTAGTTCTTTCCACCCAGCTTTGTGCAGACCCCCGAAGCGTGCACACCTTGAGAGCAGCGATGGTATGTTTGCTGTCGATCTATGAATGCTCAGTCATTGTAAGTCTAAGCATTAAATACTTCATGGAGTGAGTCAGAGCCTTAGAAGTGAAGAACAAATAACTTTGTAGAATGATAGGATTGTTCTTTTATGTTTCACACTTTCATTAACACCTTGATCTTACAAGATTATGAGTTATTTGAAACATAATTTTTTATTCTTTTCTATTCGTATTTCTGTGGGCATGTAGTAAATGTTCCATTAACACAAAACAAATGCAAAAGATTGCTGAACACCCACAAAAGTATACAAAATGAGTTTTTAAAGAAAATACTCTTTTTCCTGTGAGAGTGCTTTTAGAATACAGAATACATTAATGCAGAACGTCATTAACTTCTTCCATCACTACATTTTTACTCATATGAGGTAATAAGTTGTGCAAATTTTGATCCCTATATATATCAGGCCAATAAAACTTCTATAAATCTAACTTCCAAACTTCCAGTGATTCATGAGAAATAATAGAATAAAAATAAAGCAGCAGAGTAAAATTGAGTAAACCACAAATATTAAAGCATTGTATAAAAATTAAACAGTTATATACATCTATTTGTATTTATAAGTAACGGCCTATGCCATATCATATAATTTTAGAGTTAAAAAACATTTTTTTAAATAATCTAAGTCACATCAGAAATCTTATGTAGTAAAATGAAACATCTGTGTATATGAACATGTGCTGGAATCTTTACGATTTAAAATTAATTAATACATTTAGTTTTTTAAATTTCTAGATTTCAGTATAGCAGGATTTTTATATATTTCATATAATAATCGCTGATAATACTATTGAATAGTATTTTTAAATGAATCACTTGAAACACACATAATCACAAAGACATACTACTTAGCAGGTTAGTAACAGTGAAAATACTAGAAAACATCAGCACTAATAGAGAATTACTCTCTGGCAGGAAACATTCTCGGTGTTTAAAAGATTAGCTTACAAAATTTTTGCATTGACCTTATGAATTTTTACTTTTGTCATCTTTTTTATGAAAACCTGAAGACTACAAGGCGAAGGGACAAAAAATTATACTCGCACAGTCCAGACGAGCAATCATATTCTTCCCACTAGTACATGCAAACAAACAAACACAAAGTGTCTTTGAAAGCACCTGCTGTTTTATTGTTCAACTGAGCAATACTGTTTGGTAACTTCAGTGTCCTCTCTGCTGTGCTTGCAATGGAGGGAAGTTTCTGGAAGTTTACAACGTGTCTCTGTCAATCACAGCAGAGTTTATCCTGCTGTCCCCCACACTATTGATTTCACTCGGCACAGGCTTCATCTGACTGACTTTATAATGCCAGTGCGAACTCTCCGTTTTAATGAAAATATATCCCCACATGGATTCAAATGCTTCTGGCAGATGCATAAGAGTTGACCATATGTCAGGGCCCAAGTGAGGCACTGCTTATGTGAGAAGTCAGGGGCCAAAAACAACCATTTACTATGTTCAACTCTTTGCCATAGACATGAATAGCATGGAAGAAGTATCTGTTTTCAGCAGAATTTAACACTGCAGTCATTCAGATCTTAATTTACATTTTCCTTATCACCAATCTTATTGAAGTAACTTTAGAAAATTATAAGAACAGCTAATGCGATGGCTTGTGTCTTGTAAACCTTCTTGGCAAAATATCCACTGCTTAACATCTCTGGATTATATTTTCATCTTTGCAATTCTAATATGGGCATGGTTCTCTGTGCTGACACTGTGGAGAGTAAAAATGACTTGTATTAACCTCTGCAGAGGGCATCATACTAGGTCATGGCTTCTGAGGCTCAAGTGGAAAGCAGATAAAAAAAAAATCTCACATCCTACTCTCAGTTATCAAATTCCAACTGTAATGCTTCATTCTGCAAATTCCACATAAACATTTCTAAAAAGATAAAGTTCAGGGCTATTAGTTTATTAATTTGTGATGTTACCTCAGTAAAAATTTGCATTAAGTCTAGGGTGTGCTCGTACCTTGGAATGTGCTCACAATTTATATATGTTTCACTGGATAGTCCAGTGCTAGATTACATGATGCCATCTAGAATGTTTTATCTTCAACTGAGTGGTCTTAGGTACACATTGATTCTTCACTTAGGAAGTTATATTTCAGAGTTCTTCTTCCTTTTAAATCACTGAGCATCTGTAAACAAATTTTCAGTATCACTTGTGGTTTAATCAGTATTATTTTAATCCTCACATTGAAAAATGGATCTTAAACTACATATTCTTATTGTTTGTAAATTGTTTGTATCTTTTTTTACCTCAGAGAAAAGATAAAATCGTGGTGCTTCTTATCTCCTATTGTAACACTAGACCATACTCAAAACCAAGCAATTGTAAACTCAATGCATTATTACCACCGAGGACTTTTTTTATGAAATAGAGAACAAACATAAGCTTTGCTGCTTACACTTTTATTATAAATGCAAGGTAATTTTGTGCCCAATGTATGATAATGGTTTGGGGATCCACTGTAAATTACGTACTTTATTTGTGCTTTAATATAGCAGTTGTGTTCAGAATCAAACATGAATTTTAAAATAACTGGCACACATTTTGACAGAACTGAGAGATAAAGTGGGTGCAGATTGATTTTAGGTTAGAGTATATCAAGATTTTGAGAACACGTGAAACAAAAATATGAAGTACATTTCTTTTATTTCTGATTTCCTCGAATGTTTTCTGATGTATTCTGATACATCTTAAATCTTGCATTTGTTGTAACTTAAAGCTGATAACTTGTCAGACATAATTAAATAACAGCATGTACAAGGCAGGATCATTCACATTGTATTTTATAAAGGCCAAGGACCTACAAGAGTGCTTGACAGACGGTAGCCAATCAGAAACAATCAATGCCTAGTTAGATACTCAGACTCACAGAGGGAAGACATGGGAGGAGGAGGGAGGGACACAGAAGGGAGACAGACAGACTGACTGAGTGACAGGTTGAGGGTACTGAAATTTGTAAACTTGTTTCTGAGTCCTAACCCTTCCACTAGTGAATTACTGAATGTATGAGCACAGGGAACAAGTTATAAATTATTAGCTTTTGCCTTTTAGCTGCAAAACACCACTTACTATATTTATCTCAGACTAATTACTAGGAATGGATGATTATGTCCGTAAAAACACATTTTAAACTTTAATGTACACAGAAATATTTAGGCACATAAAATAGGTACTTATACACACATACATTCACATAATGATATAAATCTACAATGTTTATGACATTGTATTTTGGAATAAGCAAAAAGCTGGGTGAGAAATTCGGAATTTCACACTGTTGAGGCAAGCACAGAATTCATGACATATTCAAGGGTCTCAACTGGGAAGCTGGGAGGGTACATGGTATTGTGTCTCAAATCATTCTAAGAAACTAATGGAGGGGCTTACATTTAAGTCCAGGACAAAATTAAAGCATACCACAAAATGAACATTAGTTCTAAATTATTAAAAAACATAATTTGAGGAACAAGTATCTGGGTTATGAAGAGAACCTCAGAATCAATAGCAGGAATCTTCATGACTGAATTTCTCCCATTCGTTTTGAATGCCTCCAATATTTGTCACTCAGCGGCATGTAACTGTGTATGCATCATAGAAAGACATGGATGAAATAATATGAATATAGACAAGAAAACTTTAAAAATCAGTGGGAAATTTCCATAGGAAATTTGGTGTGGGAATGTAATGAGGGGAAGGAATAAATATGATACAGAAAGAAAATAAAAGAGTATGTATAAAGGGAGTGGGGAGGTGTGAATGGGTAGGGATATGGGTAAAAATGAGAATTAACTTGTGTCATATACTGGTACAAATTCCCCAATGTTATACATGACTGTGAGATGTATATAAATTGTACCAATAAAGAATTCAATTAAAAAAATCGGTGATCAACTTAGGCAGAGATGTGTCTGTTCAAGGATTGAAGTAAGGAGCACACAGGAAGAAGTGCCATGGGTCTTTTCCTCTGGGTCTCACTGAAAGGAACATTTTCCAGGTCGTTTATGCCAGGAGGAAATTGCTATGAACTTGTTAGTGTCTTTCTTAAAAAGTAAAATGAAATAAAAACCAAAGATCTCTGTCAATGAAGTCCATCAAATAGGTATTTCATATTGTGTACATCCATTTTTATATAAACAGTTCAACAACAACAACAACAAAACAACCCTAGGGGAAAAGCCATTTAACACTCCAATCAGGACCAGATCAGGGCCTCTGTAACTAGAAAGGCTTATAGTAAGGGAAAAATTCACACACAGAAGTGTGAAGTGTCTAGACGGTTCACTGGCTAAGATTTTCTTTATTGGTAACAGAATGATACAAATAGATTTTCTGAGGATTGATTGCTTGCAAACAAATGCTTTTCCCTCGGTTCGGATTGATTACCTGTGAAAATGATGAAGTTTATAAGCCTAGGTTATTTAATCCCACCTCAGATATCTGAGGATAAAATGAAACTTTGATTCAAAAGTATTAAATTCTTGAGTTCACACTGTCAAAACTTTGAGATTCTTACTCGCAGGCTGAGAAGTTCCCAGTATGTACTAACACAAATTTCTCTAAAGTAAAGAAACCCTAGATATGGACTTGTAATTTCTGAGCATTGGTTGATGATATATTGTTTTGACCGAGACAATTAGTTCGGTTCTTTAGATTCCATTAATACACATTTGACATTTTCTGTAAGCTCCGTCTTCTTCAGACCTGAATTGACTGAAAGAGGCAAATCGAAGACGAGTCATGTCAGACGCTGTCAAGAAGGACTGGGCTAGAACAAGAGGCAGAAGTATGAGAGCTGAGAACCCCCTGCCGTCTGTCTGTATGCACAAGCTGAGCACCTCAAATCCTGATTTCTAATTATCAGAATCCCCGGGTTGTAAAGACAAAAATGTTCTATCTTATAAAGAGTAAAAATAAACTTGAAAACCATAAAGATATCGAAGTCTAGTATATGTCATTATTCAAAGTTTTATTATCCTAGAAGGACACGGGATACTATCAAAGGAAAATGGATCTTAAAGAATATCTATTTGCATTTTTCTGTACTTTTGTTTCATATAAAATTGCACTCAACTTCACAATTAAATCTGCTCTTTTATACCATAATGATGCACAATGTCTGAGTGAGAAGTAATTTTTAGATCTCCTTTTGGTAGCATCTGAATATTATCAGTCATTTGAAAGATTTTTAGTGTATCTGAATCAAGACTGAATTATCTATATCTACAGCAGTTCAGTAGCTGCCAGTACGTTTTATTCTAATATAAGAATCCTCCACTGTAAATACTCCCATTGACAAGTGATTAACTCATGGAAGACTTTATTTTTAAGGGTTTAAATATTCTGCCACAAAGAAAACACGCTATTTTGTTATGTTTTTAAAAGCAGCTAATACAAGAAAAATTTTCAACATTTCTTCACACCAGGTAAAAATCTCCCATTCTTGTTTAAAAATCATTTGCCCTTATCTCCTCATATGAATAAGGTAACTATAAAGACAAAGCAGTATAAGTCTCTTTCAGAATCTCAAGTCTTTGCTAACTTGGTAAATTGTATTTTCCTTGTATAGGCGCAACTTTGAAAAACTGTCCCAAAGAACTATCCTTTAACAATTAGAAACTTGGACTCGTGTTCAATTTATGACAACACTTCGTAGTTAATCGTATGCCTACCTCTGTACATTACTAATCACAGCAAATTATAAAGAAATCAGGCAGAATGGCAGAGGCACACACACAGAGATATTTAAACCCACTCAAATATTGGTTCCTGTAATCGCCGTTACTTTCTTTCTCCTAAGGAAAAGCTGAATTACCTGCCATTCATTTTCAACTGCAAATGAGTTTGTCACTGCACGCTCGGAAGCTTTTCTGATTCCTTCTGCTAAATCCACGCTTCCTTTTAGGAATGCTAAACAGCGTCTGATGAAAAGCTCACCGATGGTCACCCTTCTCACCCCTTCCATTACTTCCGCTGTGAAACGCATTTACCTTTATTCCGAAAGAGAAGGGAAAACCGAAGAGGCTCTTACCAGAGACGGAGAACAATTCGTTCAGCCACATCCAACAGCGCTCCGTGCAGCCAGGCAGCCTGAGGGATCCTTGGGCCTCACACAAAAGCGAGATAATTGGCTCTCAGTGAAGAGATGTAAACATCCATCATCCTGGCACTGGGGCTGAAACTGAGCGCTACCTCAGCTGCTCTCTCCACTCCGGCTGGAAGATGATGTCACAGACATCAACTGGGTGGACGCCCATTGGCTTCTGTTACCTGGAATCACGTCTTAACCCTAAACTGGCAGCTGCAAACTAAAACGCTCATCTCTCACAGTAACATCCGCTACAGAGAGCGAGAGAGTGCTGAGTTACTGGGGGATCACAGACTGGAAACCCGAGGTCCTCAGGACCCCGCCGAGCTACCTGCCTGGTTAATTAATTCGCAGCTGTAAGGATTGTGTGCCTCCAAGTGCATTCATTGATTAAATCAGTGTACTTAAGAAAGCAGAAACGTTAAAAGAAAAAAAAAATCAGTCTAATCATAACATGTAAAATGTAATTTTTTAGTCACTATAAATTGAAGGAAGTGAAGTTCAGAAAAATTACAGTTGGACGATTGTAGAGTAGAACTTCTAATTTGCTCAGAAGAGCCACCTGTATTTTTAACTCTTCTGACAAAAACACAAACGGGCATTTTACATTCTGAATGTTAAATAGCACCAAGATTTTGTGCACTAAGTGTTAACAGATGAGAAATTAAAACCATAATATAATTAGAGTGTCACTTATTAAGTATTGCTTTTTTCAAAAAGTCATTGATAAATCACTCTATCTACGGTCTCATTTCAGTCGCTAAAAGTGGCGCTGTGCTAGATGCCAGTCTCTCCAGGCACAAATGGGGAACGATTACGCCTTTATCTCCTCACCTGGCACGAGGCCTGGACTTCCGCCAGGCTGACGCCCTCTGGGGGAGTGGGAGGGTGGGCTGAGGGGGCCCCGAGCCGGCTGCCAGAGGGACACAACTACAGTCACCTGGACATGGGTTGCAGCTTCCCCTACTAAAAGAAGCTGTCACCGGCTTCCCCCCGGAGACGCAAGAACTATCAGAGCCGCTCCGGGCCCAGGCTCCTGCGCAGCTCGGGGCGGCCCTGTCCCGGGCGGAGCGGTGAAGGCTGCGGCTCAGCGCGCAGAGGGCACCGGCACCTGCGAGGGAGGTCTCAGCTACTTCTCTACCTTTTGGGCCGCAAGGTCACCACCAGTGCACCTGTGTGCCAGGTACGTTGCTTCATTTCCTTCTGAATAATCAATTCGGGGTAGATGTTTGTTATAACTCGCCTGTGTTTCCAGTATCAGCAAGTTATCTTTATCCGTGGCTTCACAGAGGGCTCTAAAAGTTGGTAATCAGTGAAGAGGAACTTTCAGACCTCGAACCACAACTTGCTCTCAAGAGTGACTGTTGTCACTACGCATTTCTGGGACTCAGCTTGATACCATTTAATCTGTGATATGAGGGCCATGAGCTGAGCTGCAGTTTGGGGCTCAAAGAACCCAGCTCTCACCAGGCAGTGTCTGTGATTGCTTTGAGAACTCTGACAGGTTTTATATACACAAGGGTGGTGATCTCAACTATGGGAAAGGTTGACTAAGAATTAAACGAGGCAATATATAGAAACTTGTGACAAAAAGTATTGCACAATGTAATATAAAGTTAATATTATTCCTGTTATGTTAGTGCTCGCTTCGGCAGCACATATACTAAAATTCCTGTTATGTTCATTTCAAACACCTATAGGAGATTTGAAACGTAGAATTCAGTCCCTTCAAGATAATGAAAAAAGAAATATGATCTTAAACTCTTAAATTTCAACTAGACCTTAAGTTTTTAGTTGCTGCAATATTTTTAACAGTGTCACTTAGGATCTTCTTTTGAACTTGTTACTCTTCAAAGAATTCTAAAAAATAAAAAACACATTGGTCAAGTGTAAGGTCCTAGATTCAAGAAAACTATTTGTTAAAAGTGTTCTTTGGACTAATAAAAGACACTGTTCATTTATTTCTGCTTAAAAACATGAAACTTGAGATGGAAATGTGTGAAGGCAAAGATCCATTGCCATGCAAAGTGACATAAAATTGAATTACAGATCAGAAAGATGAATTTGGACAATGGGAATGTCAACTGCATTTCTGGGAGACAAATGATAAGGCTAAGATATAATTGCTAAGAGGATTTGCCACGGAGAAAATAATTCATAAAATAAAATATGCCCCTCTATTTCATACATCACATAAAAATTTAATGTTATAAATGTTTAATACCAAAGACAGATAACTAACAAAACTATATTATAGCCTGTTGAGTACAGATAACATGGCGATACATGTGCAATTCAGTCAATTTTTGAGATAAATGCATATTCTGGTGATTCTGATGCACAGAAATGACAATCTTTCTTATTTTACTTTGCATTTGTTTGATTGCTACAGTGTTCTATACATAAGGCTTGAGAAGTAGGGCATAAAGAAGATTAGAAAATACACTCCTACTGCTTCAAAGGCATTGTGAATCAATTTACCCACATTATACACAAAAATCATTGAGGAGTAATTATCTTACATAGGGTAGGTGTGATTAAAACATACAGTTTGTGTGATTAAACTATGTAAATAAAATGCACAAGGACACAGATAATAGTGTTTAATGTGCAAACCAAAGATACTAATCAATAAATCAAGAAAATAAATGTAAGACTCCACTTACTAAATGTGAAAAGATTATCATTCAAATTTGAATTGTGCAAAACACTAAAGTTATTGGAATATATTTTAATTACTCAGAGAATGATTAAGGCAGAAGGAAAATATACTAGAAATATTCCAGACTGATATCAGTATAACTGTAAAATAATGAAAGAGTTTGTCCCATACATTAATACATTAATTTAACATCTAATCACACCTTATTGGGTCAGACTTCACACTTTAGCTTTAAATTCTTGTATTTTGGTTTTAATAATCACATATATACATATGCATAATTTTTACATATATATATATTGTATACATGAATAGTTTTAAATAATTACATTTATGCAGTGAGGGTAGCTCTCTCTCTATATATATATATGATTAAATACATGATATGAGAAAACAATAAATTAGTGGAATATTTTATACATAAGGACTAAAACATTGTGGATGGATAGTGTTGTGATTAATTAATATGAATGGAACTTACTAAATTTTAGTGATTCTATTTTAATCCCTCTTTAGGAAGATCAAAAACACTAAAGTTCCAGGCTTTTCAGTAATTTATTTGCAGAATACATTTTTTTTTTTTTTGAGACAGGGTCTCGCTTTGTAGTTCAGGCTGGCCCTGAGCTCACTATGTAGCCCGGGCAAGCCTCGAAATCCGCAATCCTCCTGTCTCTTCCTCCCGAGTGCTGGGATTACAGGCGTGAGCCACCACGCCCCGCACTGTGGTAAGTGGTATTGATTGCTGGTAGGCGTGAGTCTCCACGCTCACCATTGTATATGGTTACCAGGGATTGAACTCAGGACCTTGGGCTTGCAAGGCAGGCGCTGGAACCACTGAGCTAACCCTTGGGCCCGCAGAACACACTTTTAAAAAATTCTAGGGCCGGGTATTTAGCTTAGTGGTTCTGGTGCCTGCCTAGCAAGCCCAAGGTCTCTCGTTCCATCCCCCGTTACCACATACAACAATATTGAGTGTGGTGACTCACGCCCACCAGCAATCAGTACCACATATCACAGTGCGGGGCTTGGTGGCTCAGACCTGTAATCACAGCACTCTGGAGGCAGAGACAGGAGGATTGCTGAGTTTGAGGCTTGCCTGGGCTACATAGTGAGCTCAGGGCCAGCCTGAACTACAAAGCGAGACCCTGTCTCACCAAAAAAAAAAAAAGTAATTTCTCTTTCTAATATACATGTAAAAATTTAATACATTATTATTTTCAGGATTTGGAGAAAAAACACTAAATTCCATAAAAGGAAAACAAACACTATCTTTTAGAACATATTGAACAGTAGTATATCAGTAGGTATTACATACCGCCAGCTGAAGTGGCCAATTAACATTTGTGAGTTCCGCAGATTATAAAATATTTTTACTATAAAATCACATGAAGGCTTAAAATAAGGGAAAAAATCTTATAGGAATTACTCTTAGGTACTTGGATGTTTTCAGATGTAAAGAACATAAAATCTCTAAGTATGTTTTTAACCAACCAAGTAGAAGACGTTTTGCCATTCACATCAAGTACACCTCAATTTTGTTACGATATTACATACTATATATTTCCCAGGAGCTGAAATCATTGCAGAATTTAATTGCCTGACAATTATTTCTGTTACATCAATTTTGTGGTTCAACTAATTATTTATATTATCAAAACAAATCAGCACTACAAGCTAATTAAACTGGAGAAACCATCTTTCAATCTTTCCTAACCTACATATTAATGTTTAGGTTAATACTAACTTCAAAATAAATGAATGTGTCCTGTAGGTGATAATTACATAGGCAGAACTTGGGAATCTAAAGGAGTTCTAGAATGTCGTGAACCTTATTACCTGGGTTTAGCAACTAGAAATCCTAGAACGTGGTATTTTACTTTGTCTTGCAGCATTAACCGGTTCATTACCTAGTTATCCACAAGAGGGCAGCTCGGTTTACTTGGCCACTAAGACTCTACATAGGCCCGTCTATGCTGTTTTAAAACATAATGTAAAGCATAAACGTTACTTACGTTCATGAATATTCATGAGGAAATTTTACAGTTTAAGGAGTGTCAGTGGGGAAGGTTAGGTAACATTTACTAATAAATGCTATTTCCTTAAATTATTTTAGAATGTATTGTAAGAAAACATTGAGATTTTGTTCAATATAATGTCCGATATGCTTCATCCAAAACTTTTTTTTTCCGGAGGTTAATCTGTTTATAAGAAATAGTTTTAATTTTGTTGCAAAAGATTACATGGCTTTTAAATAACAAAAGTGGTGTTCAGCATATCAGCGATTGTGCATCAGTGGAGGACCGCTGGTGGTGAGAGACTCGTATTATCTTTATACTCAATTCTAGATCAGAAAAAATAAATTCTAGATTTAGAAAAAATTCTAATGAGCATCCATTTGTTGACTTCACTTGAAATTCCTTTTCTATACATCGTCTTCACTAACTTCATCTTTTTTTTTGTTTACCCTAAAGCTATCGCATGGCAGTTTATTGTACTGTGTTTATTTTTGTTTTCGTGCTGGCAAATGCAAATCTCGACTGGAAGGACTACAACTGCGCTAGCTGAATAAGAATCTGAGAGTGGGAAATTGACCGAAACTATTTTACTGCTGCTCCTCCAGGATGAGCCAAAGGTGTTGTTGTGCAACATCAGACTTCATTTAGCATATCCTAAAAAAAATCAAGAATCTTAAAATGAAAGGAAAGCAAAAAATGTTGCTCTGTTAAACAATAACTCAGAGAAAGAATATAGAAAATGTTGATTATCTCACTAGTTATCAATATCTTACTGGCCTGGAACGTTGGAAAAGGATGATGAGGTGGATCCTTATTTGGAAGAAGTTATAGATGCTGAGAGGAGACAAAAAGACTAGAGGGGGAAGCTGGGTGACAAGGGCTGACTGCAGACCACCCAGAACACGAGGTGCTAGTGCCTGGGAGTTGCCCAGGGCCCGGGGCACATTTACATTTCATCATTTCCCAGGGACCACAGTTTCTGCTCCATATGATCCAAAACACCCTGGCCACAGTACAATTTCTACATATTGCCCTCAGTGCCCTAGATGGATCCTCTCCTTTACCTTGATACAGATAAAGACACTGGACGTGAGAATGTATCTAAATGAATAAGACGAAAAGGAAGCAGCATGTATATCTGAGTATGAGTGGGCCCCGTGAGCATTAATTCTGTGACAGAAATAATAATCGATTGTTTCTAGGAAACTCTAATTCCATAAAGTCTACTTTAAGCCACATTTTATGCCTGACGTCTGCTTAGCTTTGTATTTTAAGTGTACTTACTCAACATTATACCAGCATTGATGGTTTTAGAATTAGTCATCAAGCACTATCTATAATAAGCAGATCATAATATATTTCTAAAGACATAAATGAGAATATTATCCTGTTTTTAGTCCTAAAAATAACTTTATTCTGTCTTTCTATAACAAACTGAATGTAAGAGTTAAATAAATTCTTGATCATTAGTGTCAAGCTATTGGTGGCGCTCTAAGGATCTATAGAGTTATTTCAAACACGTAATAAAGGTCTATGTAACAATTCTATTTTGCCTTGTCCTTGAAATTTTGTATGTATATGATACATTCTTTCTTTTTGATTCTTTATTATAGGTTTGCAGCCCAAATTATTATATTCATTGTGAGGAGCTATGTGTGTACATGTACATAACACATCTGCATTCCTTTTACGGCCTTCCTCTGCCCTGCCTCCCTTCTCCCTCTACCTCTTCGTCTCCTTACTATTTGTGCAAGATCCTTCTCCCTGATTTCCACTATCTTTTATTTTCCTTTGATTTCTTTATATTTTGAGTCTTCCATATAAGCGAGACCAGGTGATATGTGAGCTTTTTGTCTGATTTATTTCACTGGACACTCTGGTCTCAATGTCCACCCACTTTCCTACAAAATGATTCAAATCCACCCTTCTTTGGAGCATAGTAGTACTCCACTGTGTATGAAGACATTGTTTTCTTTATCATTTTTAGGTTACAGTGATCGGTCAGCAGCAGTTATTTTCCAGCAAATCATTTAAAACTCACATGATTTCAGCCTTCCAAAATAAATAACTAAGTGATCCTTTGGCTGCTTTTCATAAGTATCTTAATAGGCAATACTTAATAGGTGATCACTTCAGGAAAGTTTAGAAAGGCAACATGAATTAATGATCTTATAAAATACAGTGGTTGACTGTTACACAGATGGGCACTGTTCAATTTAATCTATGAGCTTTTTAAGAGAAGTGATCGCTCTGAGGTTGTAAGACATTTATGCTTTGACCAGAAAAACAAGAGATCTGAATTTAGCATCTGTGAAATAACTGGTGTATTGATCTGTATCATCTTCAAAAGTCTATGTTTGAAACTGTAGACCTAAAAAATGGACCAGAACCTTCTACTTCACATCCAAATAAAATTATTGCAGGGCCGGAGATTTAGTTCAGTGGTTCCGGCACCTGCCTTGCAAATGCAAGGTCCTGAGTTCTATCCCCAGTAACCACATACAATTCTGGGCATGGTGACTCATGCCCACCAGCCATCAATACCATAAACCACAGTGCTGGGCGTGGTGGCTCATGCCTGTAATCCCAGCACTCAGGAGGCAGAGGCAGGAGGATTGCTGAGTTTGAGGCTTGCCTGAGCTACAAAGTGAGACCTTGTCTCAATAAATGAATGAATGAATGAATGAATAAATAAATTATTGCAGGGCTGGAGATTTAGCTCAGTGGTTCCGGTGCCTGCCCACAAGCGCAAGGTCCTGAGTTCGATCCCCGGTAACCACATATAATGCTGGGCATGGAGACTCATGCTCACTAGCAATCAATACCACATACCACAATGCTGGGTGTGGTGGCTCACGCCTTTAATCCCAGCACTTGGGAGGCAGAGGCAGAAGGATTGCTGTGTTTGAGGCTTGCCTGGGCTACATAGTTCATACATACATACATACATAGTTCAGGGCCAGCCTGAATTATAAAGCAAGACCCTGTCTCAAAAAAAAAAAAAGAATAAAATTATTGCATGAGACAGACAATGCTGCTATGTAGGATATATATATTTGACCACAGGCTACTTGCTCTTGGTGTACTTATTTTTGTACTGTGGTAATGGAAGATCAAAACTGTGTAAGTTAAAAGGTGAACATCCTTATCTCTCCACATGATTTCAGAGTTAATTAGAAAATGCTAGGAAGAGACAAGTGACTTTAAATATGTTGACTTCTTTTAAACTATAGATTTTACCAGGGTGCAGTCCAACCTGCAGGTACTGTGTCACTCAGGGGTCCTGGTCATCAGGTCCTTTATGAACCAGTTCGGGCTTGGATAAGTGTCTCCTACACGTCCATGCGGTCCAGCCTCAGTTTGCTGGTTGATGGCACTACTGGGAGGTGGTGGATCCTGGAGGAGGCAAGGCCTTCAAGAGGAAGTTAGGTCACAGGGGGTGGTACCTGAAGGGGAAACTGAGACTGACCCTTTCATTGTTCTCTGGCGTATGCTGCCTCTCATGAAGTGAGCGTCACCCTCCTCCTTGTGTTACAACCACGATCACTGCCTCACTGCAGGTCCCAAAGAAATGGGCCGCCTCACCGTGGACTGAAACCTCCAAAATTGAGAGAACTGAGAGAAACACTTGTCATTAGAAGCCACTTATCTCAGGTGTCGCGCCGTCGTGATGGGAAGAGGGAGGAACAACACAAATGTCCAAGTCCACTTCTCAGGGACAGCCGGGCTGCCGGTGTCCGAGGTCTGTGCGCTAGAGTTGCGGCCCTGGGCTTCGCTGGCATGAGGAGTAGAAGTGGGTTTACACATAGCCCTTTGGGCAGGGCAGTGCCGCTCCTGTTGAGTTGTTCTCAAGTAATTCACCTGACCCCATGTACTGTGCTTGTGCATCTTTTACTACAAAATTATTCTATTTAAAACTTCACCACACCTATGTCTAGTCTTGTCCTTGAAGTCATGAATAAACAAAAGAATTTCCTCACACCTCACACTGTTCAAGATATGCTGATATACCTTCAATGTAAAGTCATGGCGTTGGTCAAAATCTTCATTGGACCCACACCTTGTCACAGTGTTTCTTCTCATAGTGGAACAGAATTGTTTTTTTTTTATTGTGTGCAATTAACTGAATGAAAAATTTTAAAGGACACACATCTATATTAAAAAGAATTAGGAGGAATCCAGAAATACCCATGAAAAGACTGAAATAAAAAATACCAGTGAAATTTATTGTTAAATTATTATTATTATTATTATTGCAGTGATGGGGATTGAACACTAGGCCTCAAACATGCCAGACAAGTGTTCAACTATTGCATATATCACCAGGCCCCTCTTTGTTCAAGCTAAAATCCCTGGGGATAAAGGGAAGGTTTTCAAAGTTTGATTTGAGAAAGAACTAGTCACATGCCAAAGCTCAGGAATCAGATCATTATTAGACTGCTCAAAAAAAAAAAAAACTGAGGAAGAAAATAACAGCCAATGAATACAAAGTCATTTTCATCTGAAAAACCTGTTCCCATCCACCTTATGAATGAAGGCTGTAGTGACAAAGGACATCTTCCAACACTCAAAGGTCTAAAATAGCTGTCTTCACCCCTACTCAGGAAGATATGGTGGGATGTGGTGGACCTTAACCATGGATAAACAAAAGAGGGATGAAACTGTGAGTCTACAAAATAAAGTATTCAACCATTGAAAATACAATAAGGATTTTCTACATGATGGTACTGAAGAGGACCGAGGGACAGAAAGGAACCGGTGGAGGGGCTTTCATCCCTCAGAAGGCTATCTGAATAAAAGATAACTACAAAATAAAATGGACATATTATGGGATAAGTTTAAATATATTTAAAGGAGCTGTACTTTTCTGAGCTAATTTAATTTTACTTTAGAGAAAAGAACATAGAAAAACTAGGTGAAAAAGTCAAACCAAAAACCAAACTGAACGATGTAAAACCTTAAGGACAGAAAATCTATGTTTTGCAAAGGGAAAAATTATACTACTACTATTACTGCAACTAAAAATCTGAAAATATATTTAAATTTTGAAATGTAATATGACTTCTGGGCATGGTGACAGGCACTTATAATCCCAGTATTCCAGTGGTTGAGGCAGGAAGATTGCCATGAGTTCAAGGCCCGCAAGTTCAAAGCCAACTTGCACTGCACACTGAGAACCTAACACACACACACACACACACACAGTAACATGACTCTATTGGTAAAAGAGACCAAAACCAAAAGTAGTATACTATTTTTTAATTAAAGGCATTTTATGCCTCTATTGAAATGTTCATGTATGACTTGTAATTTTTATATGATATATTGTTTTTTATTAATTTTGATCTGTTGAACTATCCTAGCATCCTTGGGATGAAGCCTGGATTGGTAATAATGTATAATTTTTTCAATGATTTGTTGCATTCTGTTTATTCAATCATGATAAAACACACAGACCTATTTGTTTCTTCTATTAAGAGAGATTCTTTTTCTCTGAGTAGCTTCTTTGAATATATGTATTAATTATCGTTCTCTCTTATTCTTTTATTGTGACAGTTTTGTTTTGTTTTGTTTTGTTTTTGAGACAGGGTCTTGCTTTTGTAGTTCAGGCTGGCTCTGAGCTCACTATGTGGCTCAGTCAAGCTTCAAACTCAGGAATCTTCCTGTTGCTGCCTCCTGAGGGTTGGGATTATAGGTGTGAGCCATCATGCTTGGCCTATAGTGACAATTTTAAAACAAATATCAAAAAGGACTTTATCTCAATTGGATAAGAGCCATTTATGACAAAAACCACTGTCAACATCATGTTAAATGAGAAAACCATAAAAGCTTTCCATCTAAAATTTGAACAAAATAAGGATGTCTATTCTCACCACTCATTCTTTTTTTACTTTGTAGTTCAGGCTGGCCCTGAGCTCACTATGGTGCCCAGGCAAGCCGCCGCGAACTCAGCAATCCTCCTGTCTCTGCCTCTGGAGAGCTGGGATTACAGGCGTGAGCCACCACGCCCGGCATTGTGGTATGTGGTGCTGATTGTTGGTGGGCGTGAGTCTCCACACCCAGCATTATATGTGGTTACCGGGGATCGAACTCAGGACCTTGTGCTTGCAAGGCAGGCACCGGAACCACTGAGCTAACCCTCCGGCCCTCACCACTCATTCTTAATATCAGACTCAAAACATGGAGGCATGGCTGGGCATGTCTTTATAGATAGAATTTTTTTCCCTTTTGGGACTTTTACAAAGTAAATATTAAATAATCTACTAAGTATTAGTATACTGGTAGAGAGAAATATCAAATTAAAATGATTTTGATTGCAGAATGTGTTTCTATAGGACATGATAAAGAAAATTTAGTTTGTGCCTATTCTTGCATTTATTGGTAACCCATTAATAGCAATGGAGTAGGGCATTAGGTGTATATCAAAGATTCTTTGGAGTCAACTTTTGGCACTATATGTCTTCACAGACTAGAAGCCATTTATTTTGAATGAACAGTATTACCAGTATTTCTCTAAAATGAAACCACACTTATAATCAGTCTCAATACCTTCTTAGGTAAATAATGCAATAGACTTTTAGCACTAGCTAATTGCTATTTGCCTAAGGAAGAGGTGGATTATTTCCCCCCCAATTGCACACTATCTTTATATAATAATCATGAAATAAAGGAAAAACTATAAACCACACATATCCTTGTCACTAAAGTGGAAACCTTGCTTCTTAAGCAGCATTTATAGCTACTCATAAGTATTCAACACACTCAGGAGGGACAGAAGCACATATGGTAAAACAAAACTGTCTGATGGAGGTAGCGCCGAGAAACAGTTGTGGATAGTTATAAATAGCTGTCTAGCGCTTTCTAGTGCAGAGTACTAGCTCATTAAATATGTACTGCATTGACTTGATATTTCAAGAAATGATGAAAATCTGTAGCAGAGCACAGAGAAGTTATATATATATATATATATGTATATATATGTTATATATATGTTTTATATATATATATATAATGGATTTTATATCCATTCAGTGAATCCTAATATAATATACAGTATATGCCACACATTAATCACCATGATAGAAACATGGATATGACTCATACTATCACTTCAGGGTACTCTCAGTCAAAGGAAAATTTGAAGCATTAATTAAAAAACACCAAACTAAATTTCCTATCGTTTGGGTTAGATAAACCTAAGCTTACTTCCAAAGTGGAAATATCAACTATTTGTTTGCTACTTGAATTCATAATAAAAAATCATCAAGCTATTAAAAGCAATTTCCTGAGAAAAACAACTTTTCA